>JAJJWO010000393.1:0-16894 GCA_021655895.1 Fusarium sp. NRRL 66739
CGACATGCTCATGGTCTGCCACCATCTGTCCAAGAACATCCCCGAGGACGTAGCCTTTGCCGAGAGCCGCATCCGCGCTGAGACCATCGCCGCCGAGGACGTGCTGCACGACAAGGGGGCCATCAGCATGATGAGCTCTGACTCGCAGGCTATGGGCCGCTGCGGCGAGGTTGTTCTGAGGACGTGGAACACGGCGCATAAGAACAAGGTCCAGAGGGGTCCGTTACCCGAGGACGAGGGCTCGGGGGCCGATAACGCTCGTGTGAAGCGCTATGTGAGCAAGTACACCATCAACCCGGCTATTGCTCAGGGCTTTGGACATGTGATAGGAAGCATCGAGGTTGGCAAGTTTGCTGATCTTGTCCTGTGGGATCCGGCGTGGTTTGGCACGAAGCCTAGCCATGTTCTTAAGGGTGGACATATCGCATATGCTCAAATGGTACGCAATCTCTCTCCTCCTTGGTATAAAGATCTTTTCTTCAAACCACTAACACATCCTAGGGTGACCCCAACGCCTCTATCCCAACAGTCCAGCCCGTCATCGCCCGTCCCATGTTCTCGCCCCATTGCGCCTCTACAAGCATCCTCTTTGTCTCATCCGCATCCATAGAGTCAGGCGCCATCGCTTCGTACGGCCTGCGCAGTCGAGTCGAGGCTGTGAAGGGATGTCGCTCTATCGGCAAGAGTGATATGCGTCACAACGATCTCAAGCCACGGATGCGGGTTGATCCAGAGAGCTACACTGTTGAGGCTGATGGAGAGGTGTGCGAGGCGGAACCGTCGGAAACTCTACCGCTTACACAGCAGTTTTATGTGTATTAGGAAAGTAAAGTAAAGAGAGGGAATGGGATATCTTGTACAGTTATAGGAATACCTCTGGAGGCTGTTTGTATATGCGACAAAATTGAGTATTGAGTCCACAACCTAAATGTAAATATTAGCCACCTAGGTATATATACAACGATGTATACTCGGCAATAGACAAGCAAAACCAAAGGCGCACACTTTAAAAAGAACAGTAGGATTTAGACGACAGTGATCATTGTGTTACAAAATCGTTTGCTATCATTACGGCATTGCTGTGCACATGAAAACAGCATAAGCATCATACACAATCCAGCGATTCCTCCCGCTGTCCAGCCGCCATATCAACAAAGTCCAGATTTTAATCGTCCCTCACCAACAACCCATCCGAAAAAAAGGGCCAAGTAACAGCAAAACAAATCCCCTAAACTCCTATAGAGAACCCTATGTATATAGCACGCTCCTTAGGTATCATGCTTCCTGGCAGTACTGCTGAAACAGGAGCTTAATGAAGAGCGGTAAAACCAATATAGGCAGAGACCCGCCTAGAAAGAGAGAAAGATTTAGGGCAATCAAGAGCTCTTAGTCTTCTTGCGACCCGACTTCTTAGGCTCCTCCTGGGGCTCAGCGGCGGCCTTAGTCGATGTGCGTCTGCGCTTCTTGTCGGGGCTAGCAGGGGCAGGCTTCACGTCCTCAACTGCTGCAGCGGGGGTCGCGACCTTGCGCTTACGACCACCGGTGGCCTTCTTAGGAGTCTTGGCAGGGGTCTCTGCCTCTTCAGGCTCATCAGAAGCAGGAGCGGCACCCACAGCTTGCAGCTGCTCGGCGATAGCGTCCTGATCGTTGGCAGGGGCCTCGGTTTGGGTGGCGTCCTTGAGCTCAGGCATGGGGATGTGGAAGTCCTCGGCGTACTTAAGCGCCTCCTCGTCAGTCATTCCCTTAGCAAGAGGGTTGCCATTCTTGTATGAGTGAACACGGGCATTGTAGAGACGCAGGTTATACTGGTAAGCATTGTTCCAGCCCTATCAAGCATGTTAGTGGGACAGTCCAACATATAGTATCGTCTAAACAAAGTAGCTTACCTGCTTCTCATGGGGGCCCATGTGTGCCCATCGTCGCTGGCCTTCCTCTTGGACAGCACCCTTAGGAGCCTCTGAGCCGAGGTCATTCGCAATAATAGAACGAGCGTGCTGCATGTAGAGGAAGTAAGGAGTCAAAGGACGCTTGGGAGCATTAGGGTCCACAGTTCGCTTCTTGCGCTCCTTCTTTTCCTCGACAGGAGGAGCCAGCTCAGCAGGAGGCATTATCAGCTGCTGAGCGGCGTGCTCGAAGTTGGCGAGGAGGTTGTCCTGGGAGCCCTCCGCAGTGGGCTCACCAAGCAGAAGGTTGGTCTGACGAACATAGTCGGCAGTGAAGGAACGAAGAAGTTCCAAGATAGTAGTAAGACGGCCAACGGCCTGTGAGGTGAGGTTAGCGAGGTTGTCTTTGTAGTTGACTTTCGAGTCAAGTGTAAGTGGGTGGAGAGCTTGAGTGGATACAAAGGCGCGGTGGTCATAGCTCCTCTGTGGGATATCAAGACCTCGACCTCGACTTGTCAATGACGGCTTATTGAGAGCGCGTATTGATCTCGCACAAGGCAGTCAACAAGTCGACTCGTGCCATTGTGGTACAGCCATCCGAGACTTGGTCACAATGTGAAGATGCGACATTGCTCTGCATCGGCAACTGCTCCGAGTCTTTGAGGCTCCAGGTTTAGACCACCAAAGCGACCCCTCGGCGCAAAGAACGAGCGATAGCCTGGCACGACATCGCAACCAATGACTTGGTCGCGTTGGCGTTTCAAGGCAGTTGGGACAAGGTTTGGGCTTAGAAACTAAATGAAACGTCGGGGAAAAACTCACAGAATCTCGCACGCGAAGGAAGCTGTCGTTGTCAACGACGCGCTGCTGAGGCATGACAGCCTGAGCGGGCGGAGGCGCAACCGCGGCCATAGGCATCACGTTCTGCGGGACAGCGGCAATGGGCTGCTGGTATTGTTGAATGTGCTGGGGAGGAATAGGCACAGGAGCAGCCTGCTGCTGCGGTTGAGGCTGAGGCTGGGCCTGCTGAGCCTGCTTGTCGACAGCTGTCTTCTTAGGGCGGGCCATGATGTCTTGTTGCGATGATATTTGCAAAGTATACACACGAGTGTTGGCTGTCTGGATGAGAAAGCAGGTGTTTTTTGAGGGGCTTGAACGCTGTAAAAACGCGTCTGAAATGTGCAGTGGGACGTGATGCGCTGGTTATCAGCTGCGCGAAGTATCAAAGCGTGCAAATCCAGGTGGTTTTGGCGCGTCGAGGGGGATGGGAATCCAGTGCTTCAGTGAAAAGTGCTGGAAAGTGAGGGTGCTGAGAGTACTGAAGAACGGGGGGAAAAGTGAAAACGGGCGCGGGGTGGGTGGTGCGCTGAATATGTAGGGGCCAGGTGCCAGGCGCAATCAGTAAACCAGTGGGTAAGGTAGGTGACCTCGCTACTGTAGGCGGGGGCGGCCAGAGAAAAAAAATGCTGCACCTTAAAAATAAAAAAATCAGCGCCCGCCTTTCGTTCTTACTTTTTCACGCGGGCGGGTAAAAAATGGGAAAGCGCAGCAGCTGCAGCGAGCGAGCGATCTTAGTGGCTGCCCGTCAAGCTACCCGCTCGAGTCGCCCAGCAGTGCCAATGGAATGGCGAAAATTTTCATCACCCCAGGCGGGGGCCTTGAAAATGGGGCCTACCTACGCATCTCCTCATGCCCAAATTACAGCGCAGTCCAAACAAAGCGCGGGCCCTGACGCCTAGCTGGCTTTTATGGATTCAGTGCTGATTGAAACCTCACGAGATCCCCTGAAAAGTGCCTCTAAAAGGCCTCCAGCTCCGGGCCATCCTCTCTCCCGCCTGATCCGATGCCTTCTACACTGCAGTGTTCCAGAAGACAGGCAACCCGCCACAGCACCTGCCCTGCCTAACAACAGCAAACACTGCCTGTACTTAAATAGGTGCCAACGCCAGCAAAATAGAACTGGAAGGCAAGGGCAAGAGCAACCCAACTGGTCGTAAAACTTGAGGTCTCCAGGTTTGGGAAGTTTTCGCGTACATCACTTTTCCTCACACGCGCAAACCAAAACACACCAAATCCAAATCCCAAGGAGACGCGCAAACATTCAGCAGGCCTTTGGACTTTCGACTGAGCAATCAGCCACTCGCAGCGAGGGAAGAGGTCCAGGAGCGCTCAGTCGTGCAGCCTTTTTGCGTGCTACTGCTGCAAGTGCGGAATCCTCGCTCAATGAATGTATCGCCTCTGTACTCGCTTAATATTATACAGTATTATGACTCGAAATCGGACAATGGCTCTTTATCTTCTTTCCGCTTTGGCATTGCTCATCGAAGTATTCTGGGCGTTGGCTGCGCATGCATCACAAATTTGCTGTCAGAATCCACATACAGCGACGTTGAGCGCCCTCATAACTGCAATCGCCAAAGCTGCGATGCTCCAGCAATACCAGCAAATGACTCCTTCAGCGGTGCCTCTAGCGCTCTACGCGACGCCTCCCAGGGCATGCCGGAGCGATGTGTCACTGTTACACCCTGACGAGTGTGTTGCCCTCCACTCACCGCTTAGCAAAGCCCAATCCGCGGGCGTCGTCGAGGTGCTGAGCACGCTGCCCGATGGTCAGGCGGGGTCATTCCGGTGCCTTCACCCTTGACCTGTACATTTCAGCACGATCGCCCAGGGGCACGACCTTAGGGGGGATGACTACCACATCGAGCGGTCCCGAGCTCGAGGCTCTTTTTCAGGCACTCGGCGTTCCCCCAACGTCTTTGCTGTGCGACAGAACCTCTGCAACTCTCCAGGAGGACCCTGCTGCACCGAACCCTTCCACTAACAGACCTAAGAACCCAGATTACAGCCTCTTGGATAATTCGGTCTATTAACTGGTGCCTGGCTGGATTGCTGAGATTCAGCGCCCGGACGCCTAAAACGTTTTCTTTAGTCCATGACAGTGCTCAATGTTGCCACTTCTCTGTTATGTCAAACCCGGAGTGTTTTCGCTCTCGTTACAGCGCGTTCTAAGTTTGTAGGCCGGTAACAAATCCATCAAGAGCAACTACCGTCTCACTGATGATGACCTGCTACTCACTCCCATAGCCTCTTGCAACAGACACATCTTTGTATGTAAAAACTCTCGAGGCCACAACTACATACAACAACACAACTGCCTACATATTTCAAAAGTGGCTATAAAGTGCGAGGATGTCGGCTTTGATATTTATGTGTATTGAATTGCGAAACGCCAATGAGAAGAATCGTCATGGGGTTTCGCGTCTTTTCGAATGATGAGCCATTCGCAAGGTTCATAAAGGTATCAAAGAGAACACCTTGATGGCTATCAATCCCAACTGATATGTATTTGATGCCGCGCACGCACTCTCACTTTTATCGACGCTGCACTAGAATCTTGTCCCTTTCAAACTCCGAGGATGATCTTATAAAGTCAGGAGAATAAACACTCTTCCTCTTGACACACGAGAGTATCGTTTCATATGGCCTCGAAGTGCGCCTATTTTAGAATCCTCACCAGTGGTTGGAAAACTTGATTGTCCTGATGGATTTGGTTACGCCAATTCATCGTATCAGAGAACAGCTTAAGACGACGCGAATTGTCAGCTTTGAGGCTCAAGTAAGCTTAATAGTAAGGTAAGTGAGCCATTGGCTTTGAGTCAACGACAGGTTGTTTGATGCTAATATGCAGGCTTTGTTTTCTACGTATCATCGTTTGAAGCTCGTCCATGTCAATGCAAGCTCCGAAGCAGAAACATCTTGCTATACGCGGTTTCTCTACATGGTTTACGACTCGCAATACCTCGCTGTTCTCTCACTTCCTTCACGCAAGCATCAAGTAGGAGGGGGAGATGAGGGGCTGCTGATGCTGATGCTGATGCCATCAGCCCCTCCTAAGCTTCATTCGACCAAGGCCAATGGTCCGCTGGTGTCACAGACCCCTGCTATCCTGGTCGCGTCTCAAGATGAGGGGTGAAGGTACCTGGTGTTGATACGGTACTCACACCCAACTGCCATGTACTGGACCCTTGTCGCAACATTCCAAGCTCCCCAAGCTCCATCCTCACTGCCCCTCGATCATGCTCTGATAGCCGCGGATCCTGGCGCGTATGATTTCATGCTTGGCATGAGATTGTAGCCCGCCTGGGCAGCATCCTCCCGGCCACTACCGACAGTTGGCCAGCGGATCTTCCGGGAGACTGGGCTTAATTAGCTGCTTTGGAGCTTGGGTACGCATGAAGCATGAGATCGGGAGGCAGCCTGTCCATCATCTGTCATTTTAGCGTTGTAGCAAGTGAGGAATTCGCTGCCAGCCGCTGCCACTGTTAAGTAACACCAGAGCACAAGCCAGCTGAAGCTGCGTCACTGTTAACTGGTTGCCCCTCAGCAGCTCAGACAAGCCCCTCCTCCACCGTCTCCCGTCTCCTCGTCTCTCTCCCTGCTTTTCTCTCTTCCTCCTCCAAGCGAATCTCCCCGAATCTCATCCTTCTTTTGCCTGAAATCAACTGAGTGTACTGCTTCTGCCCTCTGCGAGCGAGCTCAGAAGGGCCTCTTTCTTTTCTTTTCTCACATTTGCAATACAACACAAGCTTGCTCTCTGACACCTGGCACCTGGCACCTGGCACGACTCCCAACGCTGAAGACGTGAGCCGCAGCTATGTTCACCTTCAGATCTCACAGCCTTCTGGTGGGGCTTGTTATCCTCGTTGGCTTGGCCTCTCCAGCTTTTGCCTTCGGTGCTGGTAACATTGCCTCCATTTCCAAGATCGAGGGCCAGAATTGTAAGTAGTTCTTTGCCAATCACGAGTGGCATGGTCCAATGGAGCTAACCTTACCTGTACAGGGCGACACGGTGATATCGAGGGTATGTGCATTGTGTATGTGCTGATGACAAGCTAGTTCTAACGAGGATTCATAGATGCACTGTTGACTCTGACTTTGGCCCACGCTCTCAATGGCAAGAAGTTCAGCAAGATGAACGTCTCGCGCACCTACTTTGGAAACTGGCTTCGAGATTATTCCCAGGCCATTGATGTCGGCACTGTAAAGTCCGTCTCTGCTGAGGCTATCCGTCTCCTGCTCTGTGTTCTTGGCTTCATGACCTTTGGCTACGGCTCGGGCGAGTTTGAGGTCACTGCCGAACGACTTGGCTGTTACCGACCAGAGGACCACATCGACAACCCCAAGGACTACGCCGACAATGTTGACGCTCGCCAGTACGATCGCCGTCTTCGAGGGCCGATCGATGAACAACGGGAGCTGTCTGTTGATCCTGAGACGGGCATGAAGAATTACATCGCCAACGAACGTGCTGGCATCATGACCTCAGCTAGGCATGTCAAGAAGCTCTTTACTGGCACCATTGAGCTCGCTCGTCGATACAAGGAGTCTCAGCAAAAGGCGGACAAGTACGAGGCTCTCCGCCTGATGGGTACTGGATTGCACTGTCTGGAGGGTTAGTATACTCAGCTCCTTGACCATCATCAGTGCCAAGTTCAAAGCTAACTGTGTCTCGCTTCAGATTTCTTTGCGCACAGCAACTACTGCGAGCTGGCTCTTATCGAGCTGGGTGAGCGTGATGTCTTCCCTCACGTTGGCCGCAATACCCTCATTAACATTGAGGGTGCTCGTGGTCCCGTCTATCCAATTGTCACCGGTACCTTTGGAGGCGTTGACTTCCTGCATTCAGTGACTGGTGAAGGTTAGTCACTTCGTTTTTTCGTCCACGAAACAAGAGCAATGCTAACATTCATTAGTGTCCGACAAGCTAACTCAGAACGAGATCGAGGAGCTGGAGGAAACCCTTAAGCATGGTGCCAACACTGACACAAGTATGCTTCGTGATCTGTTGGACAAGATCCCAGACGGCATCTTTGGAAACAAGCACCAAAGTGATCGCGTTGATGAACTCCAGAACAGTGCTGCCGCTGCTCAGATGGAGAACACAAGTGTATCTCCCCGTGATCCCGAGGAGTTCACACCTTACGTCCAGAACATTTTCAAGCAGGTTATGCCTGCCATTGAGTTTCACGACGACGTCATGAAGGGCATTTCAAATGCACTGGAGAAGATCCCCGTGCTGCCCAAGATCCTTGAGCAGTTGGAGGAGCAGCTCTCTGTTTTCATCTTCTCCATCATTGCTCCATTCATCGTCCCTCTCATCCACCAGATCCGCACTGAGCTCAAGACGGGTTCGGAAGAGATCATTGAGAGCAGCGAGCGTGAGCAGCACATTGTTTTCCACAATGACGAGTCTACCGACCCTACCCACTCTATGCTTTCAAAGGATCACTTTTCCAACGTAAGTCAAACCTCGCAGGGTAATGTGCCTAATAAACTAATTCGGTTCAGATTCTCAACGAGATTGCTGGTCGAAATGCTGCCAGTGTGGTGCACTGGGTTGTTCCGCAACTCATGAATGCCATTGATGACGAGAGTGTCGACGTGGATAGGCTCCTCGACGACATTGTCCAGGGCGTTATGCACCACCCCGCTCAGCGCGACCTTGGAAACCGCAATGTTCAAGAAGGTCGCCGCCGCGTGTACGAAGGTGTCAAGGAGTGGTGGAGCGAGATGGGTGACGACCAGCGTGAGGATTACCGCCGCAAGCTCACTCGTGATGGTGTTCAGAATGGCGAGAACCACAAGGAGGGTGTCTACGACACTGGCCACGGCCACGGCTGTGCAGGCAAGCTTAAGATGCGCAAGCTGTACGGAGGTGGCCCTGAGACCCTCGAAGACAAGATTGCTGGTGCTGCCGCCGATGCCATTTTCAAGGGTGCTACTGGCGCCCTCTCCGGCCTTGTTGAGCAGAACACTGGGTATAAGATGTCCTCGTCTTCCCATAAGGAGGAGAAGAAGGAGGAGGGCGGTCTTAGCGGTTTCCTCAACCAGGCGGGCTCCATCCTTGGAGGTGCTTTTGGCGGCGATAACACCGAGCGACAGTCCAGCAGCCGCCGTGAGGACGATGGTTCCTACACTAGAACTGAGACGGAGTATGGTCACCAAGGCAATCGCTACGGACAGGCCGAGTACTCTGAGACCCAGCGTCCTGATGGCAGCCAGCACCAAGAGTACCGTCGGTATGAGCAGCGTGACTCCTCGGATGGTCGCCATACTGGTGGCTACGGTTATGAGGAGCGAACCGAGACTCACCAGACCTACTCTGGAGGCTACGAGCAGCACACCGAGCGACGTGAGCACTATGGCTCTACTGAGCAGAGCTACAGCCGTCGCCGTGATGACAATGAAGGCGGTTATGGAGGTGGCAGCTACGGAGGTCAAGAGAGTAGCTATGGGCGCCAAGAGGAGAGCTACGGCGGCGGCTACGGAGGTCGCCAGGAGCGCCGTGAAGAAAGTGGTTACGGCGGCGGCTATGGCGGTGGAGGTGGCTATGAAAGCCGTCAAGAGGGAGGATACGGCGGCAGTGGCGGCTACGGTGGCGGATACCAAAGCCAAGAGCGTCGTGAAGAAAGCAGCTATGGTGGTGGTAACTACAGTGGTGGCTATGGTGGTGGTAACTACAGTGGTGGCTATGGTGGCAGCAGCGGCGATTACGGGAGTCGTGAAGAGAGCAGATATGGCGGCGGTGACAGCTATGGACGTCGCGATGAGGGTGGTTACGGAGGCTCTGCTGATGAGTACTCCCGTCAGAGCCATCATGATAGGCGTGAACGTCGTGGAAGCAACGAATACGACGAGTATGGCGGAAATGGTTACGGTGGTGACCGACGATGGTAAGTTGTTGAGCAACATGATCGGCTCGGCTTACAAAAGAGCTGAGACCAAGCTCTCGGTAGTAGAGAACTAGAATGTCTATGTAGTTGCAATTGATGGAAAAGTAAAGATATCATGGGTTGCTCAATTCATCGAGCCGTGCAAAGCGTGTAACAGGCATCGTACGTAGTGGTGCCCGCAACAGAGATCAAAGCCATTCTTTCACCTGAGTAGGTAGTCACAACAAGCTTCTGGACGTGCATATTACGTGCTGATAGACCGATTGGGCAATGTTGCTCGGAAAGTTGTGCTGCCGACTCGTGTATATGATAATTTAAATGAAACGGCGATCTCACGCCGTCAATTCACGTAACCAAATGCCATCTCTACAGGGATGCATGTTGTTACGCGATCTACCTACGTAGTAGCAAGCTCTTGGAAGCATTGATTGCCCCTCCCACTCGGACCAAAACAGGCATTGAGAGCAGAATGTCAGTCATCCATCCTCGACATGATTCGTGTGCTGCACCACGTGTAACCAAAATACCGTACCACTTGCTTTGTCAGGAATAGAAGGAGAAGCAAACAAATAAACGACAGATTTGCTAAAGTTAAAAACAGCATCTAGTTCGTATTCAGGTAATGGTACTTACTATCTTCTTACTATAACAGTACGGTACCTTTGCTAGTTGATTGTCTTGCCATGGTGTTGCTGTTGGCTCGTGTATGCCTGAGGCTGCATCCCACCTCTTACCATCCCTTTGCAGGTGCTAAGGCTCATCGGAAGTACCGATTTTAGCGTGGTCCAATAAGAAAGCTATATATGAAAGGTACCTAAAAAAGCCCAATTTTGGCCCATAATAGAAGTACCAATAATCTCGTGACTTATAAATCGTAACTTTACACTTATCTTATTATATCTCTACAGCCGACTGAGGCGGCCTTTATTAAGGCTATTTCTACCTGCTTAAGCTGTAAATATACGACTTACATCTATATACTTATAGAGATTAAGGTTAAAGGCGTAAAAGGCAATATCTATAGTTAATAGTATAATAATATCTAAAAATATTAAAAATGCACTTAAAATTAAGCTCTTTAGATACAGTAAAATAGATCTATAACAATCTTATCTTATAAGAAAGTACTAACAATATAAAGAGGTTATTATTATAAATATATATAAATAAGCATTAAGCCCTACTTTTATTAAACTAATAAGACTATAGAGAGAGGTATAATTAATATAGATACCCCCCTTAAGATATCTACTAATTATAACCCCTATATATCTCTATATATAGAGGGTAGACCTATCTAGATTTTAAGAAATATTATAATAGCCAGATATTACTTTTCTACACTAATATATATAAAATCAGTAAAAAGGTACTTATAGGGGGGCATATAGTAGGGCATCCTTATAAAGAGGATCATTATAGAAATGGTTGACTGTATCTTAATTCCCAGTACTATTGACGTATCCCCTAAAAGTGGGGTAATAGACCTACAAATACTTCGGATGAGCCTTAGCACCTCTAAAGGGATGGTTCGAGCCGGAACAGTTTACCCGTTCATGATTACGTCAAGGGGCCGCAGCACTAACATGTCATTGGACAAACTGCGAGAAAGTTTCGGCTACCTGTCCATTGACAGAAACGAAACGCTAGAGCCTTGGTTGCTTCAGATAAAAAAATACCACCTTACCTCGCTCGACATTCATAATTTCATCGAAACTTTGCGGCATCCATATCTGATCTACAGTCACTTAGCAGGGCTTGCCGTGTTGCCGAGAATGGCGCAGGCTAACGGATAATTCCTTCTGCTACCCCGACTCACGACTCACGACTCACGACTCACGACTCACGACTCACGACTCACGACTCACGACTCACACTCTTTGACTCTCTCTCCCACCGGCTTACAGCGCTTATGCTAATTCCCGTTTGCGCCAAAATGGTTTCATCTCCAGACGACGATTGAAGGGGCGAGGGTTGCAGCCAACCAGTCACTGTTGCCCAGAGACATCCAATGGCAGCATGTAAAGGGCACAACCCCTGCTCCTGCGGGAGTCAGCTGGGCTGAGGGGATCAAGGGTACCTGATACCGTTGAGATTTCTCGTCTCTTTTTGCTTCTAGCGTCATCCGTCATGGTGCTTGGAAAGCCCTGCAGGGCTTTGACATTGTTATCGACGGATCGGCGGTGGTCTACGGACGTGTCACCGTTGATCTTGGTTACTATTATGTCAAGATATCCTCCCGCCACGTTTGACCAGACAAGCTTTGGCCGCAGAAGCTTAGCCCTAGGCTTAGCCTCATTCTTCGAGAAGCTCAGTTTCACACTTATTCCCGTGATGCCTTGGGACAGCGACAGTCACAACGCAATGATAGAGTACATCTGTAGCTCAACTGTATATTCAATGGCTATGTTCAGAACAAAAAGGGTTCAACGGGACTGTACGTGCATGCATCCTCAGCTTGTCTAAATATGTATCTACTGCCAAGATAACCGGCATTGTGACAATCAAACCCCACGGCAACTCCCTTGTTCGCTGCTCCGTGAATGAATATCGTTGGCCTGTCGAAAAAATTCTGACAAACAACCACGTCTACCCATGTCCATGTCAAGACTAGATGGGGGATAAAAAGGGACATTCAAGGGTTGCTTGTGCGGGCCATATGGCCTAATTCGTTCAGAATAACCAACAAGCTTTCGGTTTGTGGGGAAGTGGACGTGCTAATGTTGATGCTGGTGAGAAAAAGCTCCTTTCCCGTTTTATGCTTATTACTTCTCCAAGCTTTATTAAGTGATTTCGCTTCTTTGACTTGATATTCTGTAATTTTCCTGCGATTGCTCCGAATCTTCTCGTGTCCATCAAGGTCAGGCACCCCGTAGACTCAAGGAGAGACTTTTCGGTTATATCTAAGAAAACGACCTAGACCTCATCTCCGTTCTTGTTTCCGCTCTAGTCCGTGCCTTAACCTGTGACAAATCATAGAAAACAAGGCTTATTGGTCCGCGGGCGAAAGTCAATGCCATAGCTCCTGCGAACATATCCGTACTGCTTCCCAAATATTCGGGTTCGTCCTGAGATAGCCGGCTTGGCATCAAAGTTATTCGTAGCCTTGCCATTTATCTTTCCATCCTGTTGATGCAGCTAAGGCAAGCTAACTGCTAACTGCTAACTTGTTGACGAAGATAGCTGTAGCCTTGGCGGTGTTGTGATTTGGTCGATTTGTCTCGTGGGCCCCGACGCTTCTGAGCATGTTGTTGGTCTTGGATCGGGCTGGTTTGTGCCTGGGTCTGGACTCATGTTACTTTCCGCCCAATATCTCATGTCCATCCACGTCCCTCGACTGTTCTGTTTTGCTGTGTTCTGTCTTTACTTGCTACTGTATCTTCCTCGGTATACTTACCTATTACTATTCCCCAATCTCATTATTGCGCACTTCAACACAAACAGTCCCTGCATAACCTCTTATCTTACACCCACCCCCGTCGTTGCCTCTTGTGCCCGACAGGCAAAACGCGCCGCCAACCAGCCAAACACGCCCCCGAATTCACTCACACACTCCACCCCCAACTCAAGCTACCACCTGCCATTCCCCTCTCTTTTCGCAGTGCCTGTGCCTCCCAGGCCTCCTTCCCCTTCTCCACTGGACGGCCGACCCATCCACATTTACACCCACATCCACTCACTCCCCCGTCCCGTCCTTCCTGCCTGCCTTTCCTTGACTTTCCTCCTAACTCCTAGCCTAGCCTCCAGCAGCGGCAGCCACAATCAGCGTCCGGGCCATTTCCACACTCCTTCCTGGCTCTCAAGTCCACCTTACTCTCGCTTGATTCTCTCACTCTTTCCTCCCCAGAAACGTCAACTCGTTCGCTCCTGCTTTTTCACTCATTCTCATTTTCAATCTCAATCCGAAACTTAATTCCCATCATACCTACATACCCGGCTCGGTCTCTCGGAGCAATCCCAACTCCGAACTCGATCCTATCTACCCAACCTTACCTAATCCTCGCAACTCGCTCCCGCAAGCTCGCTCCTACCTTTGAATCCTTCCTCACCCATTATCATCCTTGGCTGCTACTTAACATTTGCGCCGTTGGTGCACGCCATATCATGCCGACAATTCCATGATTGAATATGTTTTAGAAGCATGTGTAAGTCCTTTGCCCCGTCTTGTGCCTGCCCTATGTTCTTGATCCCAAACTGCGCCGTGATTGTTCGCTCCTTCCCGTTCTGCACAAGGGCGTTCGTCCCCTTCTGTTCCTGCTCATCCGTTTCTGCGGGTTCAAGGCCAAGAGCCTCACATCATACCTTACCCCAGTCTTGGCATCCCACGAACTGACATCAACTTGACCAGCGCTCTCCGAGATACGAAATGTCGTGTACGTCTCTTTGTTTTACTATGAACTCTCTCTACCTGGTCGTTGTCGTTCTTCCTGGCCTGATCACAGCGCCTAAGCCTTCGACTCCCCGCTCGCACCAACACGACGTCGCCGGCCTTTGTCTCCTTGATGGCACCACCTTTTCATCACACGACACGACCTGTTGTCTATTTGCCCGGCGTTGCGCACGTTACTGACCTTCCGTATTAGCCTCCTGTTTAGTAATCCGGTCTGGAGCGGCGCCAGCACGGTCCCGTCGACAATCATCCGAAACCTTACGGCTCTTTCGGTGCGTTACCACCCTTACTCGACTTTCAGCATGGTTGATTCGGTCGAGGTGGTTGAAGCCTCACCAGGCCTGGACTGACACGAAGCAATAGGGTGACCTAGCATATGAGGAGCGACTTTCCACCAACATCACCACCTTGACCACTACGAATGCCGACGCGAGCAATGGCGTCATCACAGGCCTTCTATACGTTCCCGACCTCGATAACAATCGTCAGTGCGACCAGCAGCAGTATCAATTCATCCCTCAAAATGTTACTCGACGAGGCAATCTCCCTCCTACCAACTACAACCTTATCGCCCTCGCCCCTTGGTTCAGCATCGACTGTACCCTAGCCTACCTCGCTTCTGCGCGTCTCGACCCCATTCGCGCCTTTATTTTTTACAAACCCAATAACTCTTCAAATCGGCCTCAAGATGCTGATTCACCCGTATGGAATCTCGAAGATGGCGGAGCCTGGATGACTGCCAATAAATATCCTATATATGCAATCTCTGGTCTCGAAGGTCAGGGCATGATGGAACAATTAAGCCTTTATTCTGGAAGCGTCGACGACATCCCACACGGAGAAGAAATCAACAGGCGTTACGGCCCGAACCCGAAGGACTATGTTCGCATCTGGACCGAACTCGCTGTGCACGATGAATCAGATATTCCTGCCCTGTGGGCTTTCTTTCTCATCGTTATCGGCTCTCTACTGGCTATAGTTGCATTTGTATCAGTCACCATGCATCTTGTCCAACGACGACGTCGAATATCACTCCGCAAAAGAGTTGAAGCTGGCGAGGTTGATCTCGAAGCGATGGGTATCAAGCGCTTGACAGTACCCGCTACTCATATCGAAAGCTTCCCTCTATTTACATATAATGCCGACCCCGAATCGATAGCTCCCCCACTAACACCCTCCTCCAATCGCCGCACGAGAAGTAATCGCGCCTTTGATCAACGCAGTGTTCGCTCTGGTGCCAGTGTACGAAGCAAGCGATCCAATATTGGTGTGGTGGGCGACAATGCTGCTACCAATTTCCAGCCCAGCTGCCACATCTGCCTTGGCAACTTTGAGCATCGAATAACAATCATTAGAGAACTTCCCTGTGGACATATCTTTCACCCGGAATGTATCGATGAGTTTCTGTCTAAGAACAGCTCTCTTTGTCCCATGTGCAAGCAATCTATGCTGCCAAGAGGCTATAGTCCTAAGATCACCAACGGCATGGTCCGCCGCGAACGTGCTCTAAGACGATTACGGCAAAGCGTTGATCTGGAGGATTTGTCAGAAGAACCCGATAATACAAAGATTAAGGACTGGAGCAAGCGGCTCTTCCGGACCTCATCCTCGCCTACGAGACCTGCTTCTGCCCCTCTCGTATCCCTCAAACTACCCACATTCAGGCGACGGCCTGCTGAGGATACAACAACGCCTGTTCCAGAGTCACCAGATACAACCCCAACACCCGAGTCAGCTGTCGCAAGTCCCGAAGAATCAGTACCGACCACCCGCCCGCCTCCAACCAAAGCGCCAAAACCAAGACGAACGAGACCTCGAGTCTTGAATCTACTCCCGACACAGCCAGAAGATGCCGAGTTGAATACAGAACCAACAGCAAGACGTGGAAGTCCTTCTTCGTTTGCCCGGCAGCGTATGCGAGAGATTGCAGCCAAGAATGCGCCGTTCGACGATCCTGATTCTCAAAGGGCAGTGTGTAAGTCACCATTATCAAGAAAATCACAGATAGCAAAGACTGACATGCTCTGTAGGGCTACGAGCGCTTTCAAAAGTTTTCCCAGGATATTTCTAAGTATTTCGTTGGGACGACACTCGGGCTTAGATGTATCCCGCCTTGCATTTACTCGGGGAGCATGGCATTGGCGTTTTGGGTTTAAAGGGCAACATTTAGGATTTGGGCCGATACCAGGGAAGGTAACTGTTTTGAAGTCCCTTTGACAAGGGTCACGGGTGCATTGGATGGACATTATTTAATGAGGCGTTGGTTCGGTTTATGAGCATTGGATACGCAAAGAAAGGGGACTGTGCTGGCTCGTTCAGCGATGGTCATGCAGCCAGCTGTAGCAGTCTGTGATCATGGTTACGAAGAAGCTATAAGCTAAAGGAATGGCTGAAAGTTTGATATGGTCTATCTGAGCGAGTATTAGCGTCGCATTTTGGATAAACACAGACCAAAGACTAAAAAATACAAACACAAATACGATAAAACACGCGACGAGAACAACTTTGCCGTAACATTATACTAGGTATTATTTACCTTTTCACAGGAAACTTGATTACAACTTCCAAATAAGTTATATTTCAATGTAATATACCCTATAAGTCGAGATCAGGGCAGCCCAGTAGGAATAAAACAGCTGTTTTCTTTAACACAATAAGGCTTATCTTACCACTTACCAGATAACACAATAGCCTTTCCAGGCATGCAACGAGCTATCACGTGACTCGGCCTATAGTGACGCAACTGTGGTGGTGGCTTAACTTAACTTCCACTACCCTGGAGATAATTCAAACCAAACTTTTGCCTCCTTTTCCAGCATTAATCAAATTGAGATTCATAAAAATGGGGTCGTCAACTATACCGTCCACTTCGGGCGGTTATTCAT
>JAJJWO010000394.1:0-24332 GCA_021655895.1 Fusarium sp. NRRL 66739
GTCTTAGTATTTTAAGTTTTAAAGCTAATTTAAAAGCTTAATAAAAACTTATTTTATTAAAATAAAACTTTTTAAGTTAATATTTATTTAACTATTATTAAATAAAGTTATTTAAAATATTTAACTTTAATTATAATTTAATATAAATTAGCTTTATAAAAAAGTAAAGTTAATAGTATATAGTAAAGAAAAACTCTTTTTTCTTAATTCTAGTTATAAATATCTAACCTTAAAGTGTAATTATATAACTATCTATATAACTATCTATCCCTTAGATCTTTAGTCGCGCGCCAGTTTAAATTATCAATTGTCAACTTGGAATGCTTATACATTCCCGCACTCTCTGCCACGTTTTTAAACACGCTCAGTTCATTGCTTTTAATCCATTTAGCCGCCTGCCAAACGGTATTTGCTACGACATCCCTAATGTCAATCCCCCCATCACGCAAGAGCATCGGCATAACATTTACCGATGTCGTCCAGATCCCTAATGAGTATCACCAATCACACCAGCCTGCAGACGTATTAGAAACCACTAGTGTAGAGGATGTTGCAGCATCATTTGTGGACGAGAGGCGAACAGCTTCGCAAGACAGACGCACGTGGAAGCGAGTTCTGGCCAAATTTACCCTGGAGAATCCAGTTGAAGATCTTGAACCTCCTCCGGATGGGGGAATAACTGCATGGACGCAAGGTATGTTGAATATTTTTGTTTTGGTTGATTTATTATGGACGTTCATAAGGTGTATTATTGCATGTGCAATAGAAGTTGTCAAGCTTTCCTATAGATATACCTGTGGTAGAGTGATTGATAACTTTTTAGAATTAGTTCTCTTCTTTCTGTTCCTAGCACTCGTTTGTCAAAATAGAGAAACATACTAATGAAAGAAAAGTTGTTCTTTGTCACATTGTTATTCTCAATACCTGGTAATATAGCGGAACAAGTTTATGATACTAAAAGATTGCTAATTTGCTCTCAGGGGGCTTATGAATTCATTCGGTGGTTTTCAGACATACTACGAATCTACGCTCAATCATACACCGTCGGACATTTCTTGGGTAGGACTTCTAGATCTTTACCTTTTCGGAATCACTGACCTGAAATGAATATTCTAGATTGGCTCCATCCAAGTCTTTCTTTCATATTTCCTGAGCACTTTCGCTGGGCGTATGACCGACGCTGGTTGGTTTCGACAGATTTTCGCCATTGGGAGTATATTCTTAGTATTTGGCATTTTTATGACGTCCATGTCTGCCCAGTACTGGCAGTTAATACTCTCCCAGGGCATTTGCATAGGACTTGGGTTAGTTCTCGATTTTGTTCCAAGAAATATTACTGATTGGGGGTATATCATAGGAACGGCCTCATTTTCTGCCCTACAATGGCCCTTGTACCAACATATTTTGAGAAGAAGAGGGGTTTGGCTCTTGCTATTGTTGCAAGTGGCAGTGCAAGTGGCGGGGTGATATACCCACTGATGGTACAGCAAATGCTTCCCCGAGTGGGCTTTGCATGGACGATGAGATCAATAGGCTTCGTTCAACTGGTTTTGTTATTGGTAGCTGTCGCCTTTTTTAGACAGAGACTTTCACCTCGCAAATCGGGTCCTATAGTGGAATGGTCGGCATTTCGAGAAACCCCCTATCTTTTATTTGGGCTCGGCATGTTTCTTGTAAGTGCAGGGCCGGTGGTTAAGGAATATATTACTGACGTGATGATTGAAGATATTCTGGGGAGTATACGTTGGATTTAACTTCGTAAGTCACCACAAGGGGTTATGTGTACTTGACCTAATTTCAATAGATCGGCTCGTTTGCTCGAGATATTATTGGCTTTACCTACGAAAAGTCCATTAATCTCGTGATTGTGGTTAACAGCGGTGGCGTTCTTGGCCGTATAGTTCCCGGAATCCTTTCAGATCGTTACCTTGGACCAATCAACACAATGATTCCCGCGGCGGTAATCACCTGGATTGTCACCTTCTGTTGGATTAGTGTAACCAGCAGCAGCAGTTTATACGTCTTCGCAGTTTTCTATGGCACCTTTGTCTCTGCAGTGCAAGGACTGGTTGCAAATGCGCTGTCGAGTCTAACGCTAGATATGCGCAAGGTTGGCACGAGGATGGGGATGGTATTTAGCATCATTGCATTCGCAGTATTGACTGGACCCCCACTTGCCGGATTTCTAATTAAGAAGGATGGTGGGAAGTATGTTTATTCGCAGCTCTTTGCTGGAATATCTATGGCTTTAGGTGGTTCGTTTATCATTGCTGCGAGATTAGCAAGCACAGGACTTGTACTTAAGGCAAAGGTGTAGGAGTTTTGTTGCAAGGTGGTTATCGTTTTCGGCATGCTCAGTAGTATAGACCTAGTATAAGAATGTGCACCAGCCCTGTTAGACATTGATGGGGTATATATACCCTTATAATACCCACGTTGACTTTTCTACCAACACTAGATATCAACATCCTATATCTCTCTTATCTCTCAACTACAATTTTTCTTCGTAGTTCGGCTACTATATCTTGCCTGCTCTACAATGTCCAGCAAAGACTCTGTTAATGACTAAAATGGTAACCAGTCCGAACTTGAGCGTCGAAACGTCCAGGTTTTGGAAAGTGAGTCCTATATACTTAACACGGACCTAAAACTAGCTCCGGATATGACTTCCTCCCTGCCACAACTAGATCACAATTCTAATAATCAAGCTCCATAATGGTTCTTTGATCCAGCCGGTTGATCCCAAAGACATATTAGGACCCAGCATTTCAACCATGTCGACAATTGGAAAGGCGTCAGTTGGCACCAAGTTTGGATTCGAGCATGAACGAAGTAACAAAGACAAGTCGGAGAATACGACGAAAGGTAGTGCTCTCACCGTAATACATCTAATTCCTACAGCAAAAATCAATATTAGCGAAACCACAGTTCCTTTGAGTCCTGACGCGGAGGCGGATATCAAGAGGTTGCGACAAAAGCGCAGATTCTCTGATCTATTCACTTTCCTGATGATATACAGTATGGAAACCTGATGGAGCTTTAGGTTGCTCGTGCTGACAATTGCTTCAGGCACTCAAGTATCCCGATGATTCGACCATCTTGTCCAAGGGGACTCCAAAGCAACAGATCAATGATACCATGGCCCAAGGCTGAACAAAAAAAGGTGGTGGCGCGCCTAGCAAGCACAGAAGGTAGATTTGTAAAAGTCACGTGGGCTATACGAACAGCCTGTTACAATACAAGCTTTCTGACTAATACAATAAGAGGGGACCGAGTGGGATAGATTTTCATCATCCCGGAAGCTTCACCGATTCTTCTTTCTCATTGCACCATAACTCAGTGTATTGCATGTGTTAACAATACAACTCGGACCAGCAAACATAATGGCGTCTACCAAGCTTCGGGTTGAAACCCGAATCAACCAAGGCATTGCTCAAGATATGGTATCGTCTCTCATTATAGGCAGCCAAGCAGCTGTACTTGTTGACGTGCCCTTGACTATTCCGCAAGCAAAAGAGCTTGTGCCCTGGATCCGCACAAAGACCAGTCTGCCTCTCGTTGCGGTATTCGCTACGCACTTCCATCCGGACCATTATCTCGCTGCCCACGTTGTTTTGGAAGGCTTTCCTCAAGCCAGGCTTTACGCTACCGAAAAGACAGTAGCTTTGATCAACGACATCATCAAGGGCAAGGTGAGTAGAGTAGCTGCTCAAGCTCAGGCGATCATGTAGCTGATATTGAGACAGGTTACCTTCTGGAAATCGGTGCTCGGTGACGAAAACATCGCTTCCTCGCCGAGAATCCCCAAGCCTTTCCCCTCGACATTCTTTTCGCTTCCAGGAGACGACATTGTTCATCTTCTTGGGCCTGTCAACGGAGACAGTCCTGAACAGACCATGTTCTGGATCCCCTCTATCAAAACACTGATCGCGGGCGATGTCGTATACGGCCATGGAATGCACATGTGGCTTGCTGATCTTGACGATCCCTCAATGACGAAAGCCTGGCTTGACTCGTTGAGACTAATCGACTCTCTTGGTGCTGAGAGGATCATACCAGGCCATATGCCCAGCAACCGAGAGGATTTATGCGGTACCAAACATGTGGAGCACACACGAGAATATGTCTCCTTCTTTCAAAGAGAAATTGAGGCAAAACCGAGAGATGCTTATACACCGGAAGAAATCACTACCCGATTCAACCAAGCATTTCCAGATTTGGCAGACCCAGAAGAGGGTTCGACGTCGCAGGTGTTACTCCAGATCAACGCTCAGCATTTTGGAAAAGGAGGGCAGCGACAAAAGCACGATGTTGATCTTGTCGCACTCCAAAAATCATACCAGTCGAACTGGGATCTGAGCAAGAATTGATTCGTGAAGCAGTAGGGAGGCATTGACGGTGACTGCATCACAAATTTCTTGTGGCTCTGGGCATTTTTGCTTGTTTATAACTAGTGCTTAAGCTCGTCGCTGTCATAATTAATCAAGAGTCTCGATCTATGCAGACCAACCGTCGATGATATCTTTGCCAACTCTGCCACATATCCAGGAATACCACCTGGCATTTCCCTCAGATACCAAGCCTTGGGACTCTCCAACGCAAGCGTAGCCTCGTGCAGCTCTGCGATGTCCCGACTATCCCAGATTCCCTCCCTCCTGTTCAAACTCCGCAAGAGATTCAGCGCGCGCATTCGGTAGTGCTCTTCCGAGCAGTACCAAATCACAAAAGAGAGACTGGAAATGAGATCGCCGTCGAGGGAAAAGCTTGGTTGGCCGGGTGTTACAAGCCTCTGCGCGAATGTCTCGGCTGCGTTGAGATAGTCTCCTACAGTCTCGGGCGACGGCTCGGAATCGTCTTCTAGCCCAAGACTCATATGAACCCTCCAGAATTGCTGTTGTAGGATAAGGTAGAGAAGTCGTGGTGATGGCAATTCTTGGTGCTCCAGCGTTGACATGTGTTTTTTGGTTAACTCGAAACGAGAGCTCCAGATCTGAAACTTTCTATTGAGCTCGTCCCATGAAGCTTCGAGGTTTGTTTTTGTGAACTCGTCCAAGGTGCTCAACGAACATCCGGGTGACTCCCCTGATGACGATTTATCCCCCCAAGGCATCTCAGATATTAGTTGGACCGTCTCGACATCCAGTTTCCGCAAGACGCTGGCTGCTTGGTCGAGATCCCGAAACGGCTGGTCTGCAGCATCTGTGCCGCAAGTAATACCAAAGTAGCCCGATGGTAAGTCGGGGATGATTGTATCCTCCATGAACGCCGAGGCCTCAACGCCCAGGCTTGAAAACATGTCGATGAGCTTCTCTGCCATCATTTGTTCTTGTGGATTGTTAACCAAGACGAGCAAGGAAAGCAGTTTGGTTCCTGCTCGGATATGTCGAACCGATTCGGCATATCGACCGGTAATACCCTCAAAAGCAACAAATAGTAGACAGCAGACCAGAGTACATTGAAGATCGATTGATGTTTTGAGGGACATTTGGTGTATGATGCGCGAGATGGCTTTGTTGTACTGCTGCATAGCCAAGCCTTTCAACTGCTGAAGCGGAGAACACGTCTCCTGTCCGGCCATGTAGAAGCGATGAGCAGCACCAACAGCGACGATAGCATGCTTGATAGGCTCACATGTGTGGGCTAGTGGTAGGACGTATGTCAGATAGAAGTTTGACGATCCAGGGCAACATGTGAGTTGCGTTGTCGTCCAGTGGTGGAAATGGTGGAAATAGCAGCTTTCGATGGGCGTGTCAGCCACGCTGGGGTTGAAAGAGCAGAGAGGATACGCCTTTACTGGCATAGAGGTATCAGGGACGGCATAGCCGTCGCATTTGACACGACCATGGCGACAGCGACGACAGGTGTGTTTTTCCTCGTCGCATTTCAAGTGTCTAACTCTGTTGGATGAGATTCCCGGTTAGAATGAGAGATAGCGTGCATGGTCCATATAATCTGAGCAAACTTACTTGCTATATCCGAAAATGTTTGACGCGTTTTCGCCGAGACGTAGGGTCTATACGACATGACATACCAGGTCAAGCAGCCAGTGCGAACCTTGGGCTTGGAAGCTCGTCGCCATTTAGGTTTCTTGGGCAATATCACAAGCTGGTTCTGGTTTGCTGTCTTCATTTTCGGCTGCAGGGAGCGCACTGAGGGTGGCCATGAGAGGATTCAAAAACTGACTCTGTTGGATGATTTTCGTACCGAGAAATATCATGATCTGCTTTGTGGAGTCGTCAGGGGCCGCCGAGCCCTGGCTTTTACGGTGCAGCCAGTTAGGTTGCTGGAGAGAAGCAGAATAGTGGGCGAGAAGGAGATGGAGGGCCCAGAACTCCGACTCTGTGTCATACCGAAGCAAGTCCAAAACGTAATCACAGGCTTAGTCTCGTGAAAACACTTTGAGAGTTTCTGCATAACTGATGATCAATGGTTTGCGGACAATCAACGTCGGCGTCAGGAATTGTTCAGCAGCACACAACTAGCATCAGGTTCCAACGACAACCCAATCAAGATCTGGCATCTAATTCAAGACCCGCATCTCCAGACGCCAAAGCTCTATCGTCAGATGGCAAGCAGCTAGCACTGACATCAATTCAGGGTCAGCTCAGACAGCTTATAGGGTAAGCTGCCGCGCTTGCTTATCTATGACGCTCACTTATCAACTATGTTAAAAGAGAATCTATCTATTTACAAGCTTGGGGTAGGTTTACAGTAATGTTTTTCATACATTTGCATGTATCTGGTCTATATATTCCTAGGCACGATTATCATGCTTGGTCCAGACAGCTTCTTTGCCTCTGCTTTGTATCTCCCTCTTACTAGTCACAAGAAAAAAAATATATATACATATTTTAAACTCTCTCTTCTGATTATAATGCGAGCAGTATCCATTTCGACTCGTATATGTAGAGCATAACCTCCTTGTTTAACTGAAACGGGCAGGGTATCTGGGGTTGTGTGGAGCAGTCTATAGTTCGGCATGTCCGAATAAGGCTACAGGGACCGTGTTTCTGTCCACTTAGGAACCGTAATTGCTCGTGTTATAGAATTAGTATCAAGCACTAAGCCTGCTAGTATCGCATTTGCCGGACTGAACTTGGTGCCTTTGCTCGACGGCCGATATAACCGAGATTAGTTCGTAAATGCACAGCCCCTGGGGCACTTGATCAGCAGATCCCCCATCCCTATAAGAAAGCCTGCAGGCTGTTGCGTTGCAGATACGACTCTACTTGTTGCTTGTATATCATCGCAGTCCCTGTCACAATGGACTCCGTCGCTCGTCTCGCCTTGGCCGCCCTGGCCACCTCGTCACTCCTCAGCACTGCTTCGGCTGCGGTGATTGACCTGCCCGTTATAACCGACGATAGCTATGTATGCATGCTAACTACATCAGCCCCTGGGTAGCGCGGAGCTAACTTGAACAGAGCTTGGTCGAGGTTGGCGTTGGAACGCCACCGAAAAACTTCCGTCTTCTCTTCGACACGGGTAGTGCTTCGACCTGGATCATCGACAGTCACTGTGCTGAGAATTGCAGCCACATTAACAAGTAATCAAGACGCTCATATCTTCTCTCTAAAGAGACGCGGCTAACGCTTCCTACAGAGGAAGCCGCACTGGCTATGACATCAATGCCTCGTCCACCGGCCGATTGACCGGGCAGGACGCCAAGATTGTCTATCTTGGTGGTAATGTGGTTGGCCCGACCGTCGAGGACGACTTTACAGCAGATGGCACGACTTTCAAAGCATCCTTTATTGCTGCCAACCAGAGTAACTGGGCTTCTATGCCTGGCCATGGCTTTCTGGGCCTCTCGTTTGGTAGTATTTCTGACGGCGGCGCCAAGCCTATCTTTGAAACTCTGATGGCAGAGAAGCTGGTAGACCGACCACGCTTCGCTATCTACTACGCCGAGTCCGACGGGGAAAACACCGGGGGAGTCCCTGGTAAAAGTCTGCTTACCCTCGGAGGATCTCATGAAGACAAATACGTCGACGGCGAGTTGACCACCGTCGGCATCACCACTAGCACCACCAACGACTACGATGTTTGGCGATCTGTTCTGCACAGCGCAACCACAGTGACAAAGTCCAACCACAACCAGTATACGACATACACCAGCCTGGGGGCGGCCAGCGTCGTCTTTGACACAGGCGCCGGCGGTAGCATCTCGCTTCCATCGGGCTCGGTTGAGGCCCTCTACGAGTCCATCGGCATGAATTGGACGGCCATCCTTGCTGGTAAATACGTTCCCCTGTGCAAGGACTTCAACGATTGGTCGGTTTCGTTTGAAGTTGGCTTTTTCGGCAGCACCAAGAATGTTACCGTCACTGGCTCTCAGCTTGCTATCCCCGGCTTTGCTAATAGGGACGATGCATGCTGGCCACCTTTCGACGACTCAGGTTCTGAAAGTTTCGCTCTCTTTGGTAACAACTTTCTGAAGAACTTCTATACAATCTGGGACTACAGTGCCTTCCCACACGGAGACGACTTTCTAAGCCCTAGTCTGTCCTTTGGCAAGTTGAAGAAGGGATATTAGGTCACTCTAGATTTTCGTCCCACTTGATATTGAACCTGATTTTATAGATGTATATATTCACTGTCTGATGGCTTGGGAGTGTCTTGCTAGAGGAGTCTGTATAGAATGGAACTATGGCACAGCATGGATGATGGATGTAGTGGAGGATAATTTGTTGACTATACGTCAATACTGATACTGCTTTAATAGCTGCTTCCTACAATTATTCCCATTTGGCATTCTGACTAGAGTGTGAATGTAAAAGCGCATAGTTTCCTTGTTTAGAAAGATAAAGAATAGTCTGTTGCTAACGCCACTAATTAATACCGCCCTTTGAACCTCTCGTCAGCTTGCCATTCTCTTTCGTCCACTTCATCACCCGCTTCTGTCGAAAAGTAAACGCGGCTGATTGAGGATTGGGCCCGCCAATCATTTCCAGGCGCCGTTTTTAAGGACTTTAACTTGGGCGGGCAGATTCGGTTCAGCATCAGATAATCAGCCAATTGGAAGCCATTTACACCCAGCAAGTTTAAACAAAGGCAAGGAAAGCTATGTCAGAAGTATCGCTGAATGAGCTTCGGCCGTGTATAGGATGCTAGGAGTTCGTATATGCGTCCAAGACGTGTCATGAATCTGCTCTCTATTTGTATTTCGTATCTTTATTTGATAAGGTCGTGGTAAGTAGTCGGTTTACCAGAGGATAAGCCTTATCTAGCGATTCAAGTTACGCAGAGAACCTAATTTGCCTCGCGTCGAGCAGTCCAAAGGTCGCGTGCTACGCCTCTTCCATGGACATCTTAGAAAGGAACGGTATTGATCTACGAGGAGTGACTGGCGTCCAAGGGTTTACGATGTCGTCCTCCGCAGTTCTACGTTCGGCTCCCAGTTCAGCCGCCCACTTGGCCTGCTTCTCTATAGAGTCAGTAGTCAGGACAGTTGCACGGTATGAATCAGGGAGTGAGATGTAGCAAAGTGTTGGAGTATTGGGAAGGGTAGAGGTGCCTGTAACAAGCACATCTAAGAAGATGTTCCGAATTGTCTAGTATTGATGGCCACGGAAGGAGTTACGTGTCGCTGTTCTTCTAACCTGCTCCCGTTGCTATCTACCCTCTTCGGCGCTTACTACTAATACGATCCCCTCCACGCAGACGATACCGACTGTACCTCTACCTTCACGTCCTTGACAACGCCGACGGAAAACAGTGACACACCCGTGCTTGAATCCGAAGGAAAGATTTGTGCTGTTATCGCCTCCTCGCCACGTCCCCCAAACACCTCAACCGATGACCAGTCAAGCAGAATGCGCAGCTTGACCTTGCCATCCCTGACAGGCAGCGGAGCGTAGTATACACCTGGGAATGAGGCGCTGAAGGAAGAATCACCAGAAGATTCGCGATTGACGAACATCTCATTGGTATCAAAGTCATAGCCGATGGCGGTGCCGTATTTCTTGCCGTCCGTTCGCAAGTTCAGGCCCACCATCTTAGACTTGGCGCCAGGAGAAAAGGTCAAGGTTATATCCAAGGCCTTTCCAGACACTGGGAGGGTCAGATTGCCCGTGTGAGTAGAACGCCATTGCTTTTTATACAACGTCCTCCTGCCCTCTAAAGTTTGCAGGTTAGGGTGAGGCTTCTGCATGAGGCGCGCCCTCCCGTCGACGGTCTCAAGTGTCAAGACCCGGGGAATGCTCATGGCGCTTCGCCATGGGGAGGTAGGAATGTCCACTGCGTAGGCCCAATCGTTCATCCAGCCGACGGCCACACGCTCGTTGTTGGAGAGTCCATTGTAGGTGGCGGCGGCGTAGTAGTCAGGACCGTAGTCCACCCAGTTAGCCTGTGGCGGGAGTGATTTGTCTGTGAAGACAATCTCACCTACGTCAAGGTGGCCCCAGCCTCCTGTGGCACGATCGACAAGTTCGATATAGGCAGTCTTGCCAACGAGGCCGGCGACGTTCCAGCTCGCCCATATCACATCGCCTCCGTTGACGCCGCTGGTCGATCGTACGACTTGTCCATCCACAACCAGGTTGATGGCCGTCTCCTGGTCCTTTGACGTTCCATACGTCTCTGGACTGTACGGGTTGTTGCAGCAGCCGATCTTGAAGGCAATGTATTTCTTGGAGATGGTAAACTTCTTGGAGCTAAGAGATCCAACAGTTTCGTCGCCCTTTTGCCACAGCGTAAGTACATGGCCGTTGCTGGGCTGTTGTCCGACGAAATCATCAGTTGGTTTCCAGCTTGATGCGGCGAAGCTGGCTGCACTCCAGTCTTCAAAGACTACACTGTCTGCTGGAGCAGACGTATCGTAAACATTATCGGCGTCGGCCGTGAATGTAGTTCCATCAAAGCTGCCGACCACGTACTGGGTTCCTGATCCACCGGCATGTGCAGGGCCGCCAGGGTTGAGTCCGATCACCATCACCCACTTGGTTCTGGATTCTTTACCATCCACAGGAAGCGGGAACAAGCTGGGACATTCCCACTGGCCACCAACTGCATTGACAGGGCCAAATTCACTGACATGCTTCCAGACCGTGAGGTTTTTAGACGTGTAGATGAGCAGTTTATGAAGTCTGGGCAGTGAGACCGCCATGACCCAGTGCTTGCTTGGCCCGTACCAGAAGACGAATGGGTCGCGGAAGTTGAGATATTCGTCGGCATACTGGCTAGGAGGCTCTAGGATGACTGGGTTGTGGGCATACTCAGTCCAAGAGAGGCCATTGTCTGTGCTGAAGGCGATTGATTGAGATTCCTGGCCGGCGCGGACGGATTTCTTGCTGGGTAGGGTCATATCTGTCGTATAATGCGATGTATAGACGGCCACCAGAGGAGGTCTCTTGCCACCACCAAGACCTGAAGTCAAGGCATCGTCAGAGACGGCGCTTCCCGAGTAATACAGTTCTTTTGACGACCCTGCTGGAGACTTGAAGGCGTTGAGGGCGACAGGTAGTTCCTTCCAGCGCATCAGATCGTCGCTGACTGCATGGCCCCAGGAGATATTTCCCCAGACGTCGCCTGTGGGGTTGTACTGAAAGTACATATGGTATTTCCCTTTATGGTAGATGAGGCCATTGGGGTCATTCATCCAGTTCTTGGCTGGGGTGAAGTGATATTGAGGACGATAGGCCTCGGTGTAGGATGTTGCACTGACCGTTGCCAGCAAGCAAGCGAAAAGAAGGGAGAGTTTAGGATGCATCTTGACTGACTGCGCTGAATCGACTCTTGTGCAGTGAAATGGCAAGGAAATCAGCCAACATTTATACGTCTCTCAGCAGGTCTTGGGAAGTCCAAGGCCGGATGACACTGATTTGTGGACTCTTTACCTAGGACGTGAAGGACTTAGTGTTGTTCGATAGTTGTTGTGACCGAATCCTTTCCAAGCAGGGGCCGATGCCAGCTTGATCGATGGTGATTGGCAGCTCTCTCATGGGTTTGGGCGATGGCGCACCCTGGTCGAAATTGGATGGTTAGATGGTACGATGTACCCATACTGGCATCTATCCCGAAGCCCTGGCCCCTCTGTAGAACTTCGGTAGCCTTCTCGACTGAGTCTAGGTGGTTCGATAGTCGGGCCAAGTCTGTGGAGAATGCGGGGGGCTCTGGCGGCCGCAGGAGCTGAGCTATCGTGCGGAGTTCTTTGCTTAGCCATCGCTCGCTTATAGAGATCGACAGACATGAGGCCATATTGGGTTTAGATACGAGCGATTATATGTCCCTTACGGAGTAGAATGAGGAGTCTAAGTGATGAGAGAAGGCTAGTCGCCTGGTAGTAGGGTAGCTACCTGTAGCGTCCCCCTCGCAGAAGCGGGGTTGCTTCCTTGCAACTCCTCCGCACAATCCCCATGGGGGTTAATACGCCGTTCAAAAACAGGCTTGATCGGCACACTTTTAAATATCGCCTTATCCCTACCAATGATCATCCAGGGGTGTCATTTGTCGGGCCGGCAAGAGGGCACGACCGACATAACACTGGTCCTTGCAAGTAGACTTGTTAAACCGTCGGCTAAAACATGGTGTGCCATCTTGGTTAGTGACTCTATAGTCATCACGGTCTATACCCGGTTTGACAAGACTCCTCTGACACTTACACCTGAACCCCTGAATGTTCATCAGCAAAGACTCATTCCCTGCTTTCCCCAGTTTAACCAACTTCTTAATTGGCTACCGAAGAAGCAGTCTAGACGGGTGTTTGCAATACCTGTTCCGCATCTTGTACCCGTTACGTCGCCTCATGTATCAACGGTGACCTTCAACCCATCTGTCCCTGACTCTCTTGGTTTATCCTCTACTTGTCTAGTGCTATATTCCGTCGTTTCAGATCACTATATCCAGCAGATAGGGAGAGGCCGGGTCAAGCGCGTTATGGCTTACTACCCAGGAGTAGCGTACAGAAACGATATCATAGGCTACCCGTTACTACCCTGGCATGATTATGCATCTGAGAAATTTATCAAGATTTTTCAATTGTTAATGCCCGGTCGATATGATCGATATTTAGACCACGATACCCTTGCCGCGGCCCATCCCTGTGCATTAGGTGTAGGGCCGTGTCTAGAATTCAAGGCCTGAAAAGCTCAAACACTACCGAGCCTGGCTCGAGATTGTGCCCATACGTAATAGACATAGCGAATTAAGAAGGAAGTTATATACAGCATATTATTGCTAATTGCGATCTTCTGTCTCTATAGTAACCCGAACTACCATACTAAAGCTTAAGCATTATCGAGATTGGCAGTTTAAGTCTTTTATCTTAAACTAGTTACATAAATACAATTAAGCCGGTCTACCAAACCTTCTAGTCATATCATTTCAATTTCTCTTATTTAATCATCGCAGTCCCTCTCTCTATATCCAATCAAACCATGATCTTATAGAGATCAGCCTTGGCATCTTTCTCGTTCCACTGAACAAGCCTTCTCTCCTTTTCCTTTCTCATCTTCAGTTCGACGAAAGGCTCCAGAGCGTCGAGTTGCTTCTGACTCAAATGAACAAGCCTTGCCCGATAATCGGCATCTTCATTATCGCCAAAGTACATGAAATCCAAATATTTCCAATAAATGAAATCGAAAGCCCAGCTATTTCTCACTGCGTATCGGACCATCCACTCTTTGCTCTCCCAACTTTTCTGCATTTTCTCCGAAAGCGACAGACTCCCATTGTTTGAGATATCGAGTTCTTTCAGGTCATCTTCGACTTTTCTTCCTGCCTTCAGCTTTCTCTCCTCATCCTGCAGGACAGAAATGAAAGTTCTGAAGCGAGGCTCGTATGCTTCCATCCACTTCTTATAGCCACCTGGCCAGTACTCTGGATATTTCAGGAGAAGCCACCAGGGAGGATCGGAGGAAAACTCTGCTGGAGCTGCATAGGCAAACTCCCAGTCGATAACACCAACAACTTTAAGATCCTTGTCAATCAAGACGTTGGATGGTCGTAGGTCCTCGGAGAAGATCCTGAAGACGGTGTCGCGATCTTCGCGTGGCTTGGAGTCGAGACGGCCCTCTGATGCGAGGCGTCGAAATAGCTGTCGAGCAACATACTTATCGCGAGCATCATCCTCATCCTCAACAGCATTGTTTTGTTGGAATGTCAGCTGAATGAGATGCATGTCGGCCATTACATAATACCAGTCTTGAGATGTATTATACACGTGGGTTGGACCGGGGAGAAGACTGGCAGGAGAGCCCGTGAGATCGAGAATGGAGTTCATGTTCTGCATGAGTGGCCTTCCAGCTACAGAGATACGCCCTTCTTCATCTTCAACTAAGGAACCAATTTTGGGAAAAGTCAGGGTAGAGAGCTGAAGGACAATGTTCGCCATCTGTCGATACAGGAACTCAAGCTTCTCGTCGCTGATCTTGGGGTCAAGTGAGTGGGAATCTGTCGGATCTAGCGAAGCATCATTGAGGGCGTGAGACAACGTTGTCTCATGCTCGATGTACTCCATGATCATGAATGGTCCAAGTCCCAGAGGATTTTCTTCTGCCGTTCCCCAATGGTATATTTTGGGCACCGGGATGTTGGTGTTGGCTGCGACATATCTCATCGTCGCTACCTCGTACCGCACCTTTTCATCCGGAAATTTAACAGCTAGTAATATATTAGATCGAATTTGAAATTCTCTTTCAAATACCAGAGTTCAAATACCTGGACTGGGAATTCTAATAGCCACAGAGGATCCATCTTCGTACTCTAAGCGATAGAAGACATTATACCCGCCTCTGATAGGCCGATGCAGCTCGACAGCTTTTCCTGGGCAATGTTTGTTGATGAAGTTGGCGATCTCGCGATAAACAGATGCTTTGTTCAAGGACCGCTCCCATTGTTCAAGTTCAGTGTCATTTCTTTCCCAGGCGAGTTCATCCATATCCATGCGGACATATCTCAACTTAGGTGTCATTTTGAGACGCGATGCGTAGAGTAAACTTCAATAAGAAAGAGGGTAGAGCTCTGGGTTGAAAGTGACATGAAAATATGCTACTTGGTGGTGCTTTGAAGATAGAGCTCGAGGAGAGAAGAAAGTCGTTCAAGCAGGATGGTGGGGGAGCTATGTTGATGACTCAGGAATGGGGGGTTTCAAGTACCGTGAACCTCGTAGGCTAAAAATATACTGGCGAAAGCGACTTGTAGCGATTTCACAAGGCAAGAGGTTGACATAACAAATCCGCATATGAGAGGACTTCCAGTGTTTCACAGATCGTCTGGGCCAACAACAGCGATAACAGGGGCCACTGCTACGGTTAATATGTGTGCTCATCGCCCAAGGAAAGCTGAAACCAGGCACGTCGTCGTTGGCCTACGTGGCAGATAAATTCAGGCCCTCCATTGCAAGCGCTTGTAGTTCGTTCCGCATCGACTCATGAAATTCTCCTGATTGCATTTGTAATAATTCCTCGAAATCTCTCATCTTGTGTTTTAATAATCTCACTATTGCCTTGGTCTAAGTACCCTCACCATCCTGGGTCTTTTTATGTTCATTCTCATCCCTCAAAACGATCTGTGACCCTCCGCCATTTCCCGTCGCACTAATTACAGCAGATTCAGTCCATATGTTTGAGCCTGCAGCTCTCTCACCAGAATTGCCATTCTCATACGGCGCCTTCGAGTATAGAGCGAGCACCAGCATATCTCCAAAAGTATCCCAGCTCGTACCCTGCCAAGCATGTTTCGATACAAGTATCATGGTCAAATGCACCAAAACAATGACGAAGTGAAGAAGGAGAACAGCGAATGCTAGCGGAATACCCCGACTTCCGTAAAAGTCATATCCGTAGGTGTATATATATGTCCCCAGACGAATAACATCTTTTTGAGGATCGAGGTGCTTCGCATCCGTGTCATCCATGGGGAAGTATGAACCAAGCTGCGATATTGCATCTGTGATATGCAAAGACAGCGTAATCTGGAGGCATATACCGAAGTACGATCCAGTGCCAATGCAGTGGCGAGCCATTTCTTCATATGATGTCCTGTTCGATACCCTGTTTGGAAGAGTAGCAATAGACCTCATCCATTCAGTTTCTATGGAGATGAAACTATCAGTACCATAAGATTCCTGAATACTTGGTTGTGCTTCGTCATTTGGAAAGGTCAAGTGAGCTCTTATATCGTTCGACTTGGAGAACTCGATCCAGTTGTCGGCTTCTGTCCAGGTCGCGGATATAAGACAAAGACTGAGTGATGCCACCGGTGGCTTTTTGCCATAGTCGTTGAGTTGAGTTTCGTTAAAAGAAGAGATGAAAAGTATATCGCTGCTGATGGGGAGATCCATCGAGTCGCGAAGGTTGAGAAAGTAATACCAGAGAGGGCCAGGTGAGCTTGTCACTTTTTTCAGTGCGTCCTTTAGAACAGTGTATTGGCTAGTGTTCAGAGAAACTGTTTCTTTCTCATCCAGCGAGCCAAATTTAAAGGTTGCGATGCCTTCCTTCAGATAGCTTTCTGAGCATTCAACAGATACTAGCGGCTGTTTTCCCTTGTTGCGCTTGGAGTTGACAGGTTCATGCTCAGCGCTGATGAGCCACTCCTCAGAAGGATCCTCCCAAGCTTTCCAGACGATGCCTAAGAACTCAGTAACGCTGTTCATAGCGCATGTTGTAATAGCCGCTTTCCCCCAAGCGCGAAGTGAAATTGGTCGATACTGATACTCAGCCGGGTAATTATTGTAAGTCAGATTCGTCCAAGGAAAGTTTGAGCTTGCCTCCACATCAAATACAGTGACTGCGCCAAGGCTTTGAAGAATCGCCTCTTGACTGGGTCGAGACCGAAACATGGGTCTCCATTCTCCCTTGGGTGTTTTGAATTCTTTGGCTGTCAAGTTTGTGGTGTATATGCTACTGTCGACCTGCATTACACGAACACCACTTTCCATATAGACATTAGGATTTTCCCACCATCTTTGGCGAGGAATCATGGCGACGGCTGAGAGTGGACTTGCGCCGATGCTGAGAAGAGCGACCAACACTATCATGGCGCCTGTGATTCTGTGACCTCTGGCATTGTGACACGGCTGCATGATTGGAGTCCATAGTTGGCGGCTCACGAGGTATTGTAGAGGCGCGCCGATATAAAACGCAGACGAGAGAAACCCGACAGGTGTGCCATGGTCTTTGTGCCAAAGGCCATGAGCAATTCGATGAAGCAGAATATCCCCGAGAGAAATGAGAATTAAAGCTTCGTGTGCTTTTGCAGTGAATTGAAGGGCGTTTAATGCGTCAATGGGAGGGTTATGCCACCGGATTTTGGCCATGTATAGGGACAGTAGGATCAAAGTGCCCGCGACAGCTGGTAAATGAAATAGAGTAAAGTGACTAAGAGCAGAAAGTTTGCTGCTGCTGGACTTTTTTGTCTTCTGTATACCTGATGTCTCGGAAAGTAAGTGGTAGTTGTCGAGTTCCGACGATATATGGTCATTGGTGTCCCCTAATTTAACGCTTATGTCCTGTGCTATTGAGGATTTTGATGCAGCCGATGAAGCCTAACAAGGATTAGAATAGCCAAACCAATATAACAAGGGTAATATGTACCAGGGTCGACCATGAATTAGCCTCTTTGCCGAGGTTTTCAAAGCTGTCGAGTTCGACATATTCATTGCGCGACATTGGGTGTGTGTGATTGTGAAAGTACGGAGAGAGAAGGAGAAAATTTTAATGGGACCTATAGAGATGTTTAAGTATTGTTTTACGTAGTATTGACATAGACCCTTGCTTTTTCTTGGCGTCGATTATTTCAGACTAGGATTTGTAGAATTCGATTAGATGATATACCCTATTAATATTAAGTAACTTATCCTTTATGCAATAGAAATCAATTTTGTTTAATTATAACTAGTCTAGTATTAAAACTTGACTTTTTATTAATATAGTCTGATATAATATATTTGAGTTAATAGCTACTAGTATACTATGTTAATAAATATAAGGCTAATTTACTTAACTAAGTTAAATTACTTAACTGCTTATTATAATATAGTTAATAAGTAGTTATATCTATATGTTTTATATAGATCAGGGCCTTAATACGGGGCAAGCTCGTCTTTACTTTAATTCTATCAGCTCTCTGTCACACTAAACCAATATAATGCCATATGGCCCATCAGCCCGGTCAGATGCAAGGACCAAGCAATCCTTCTCGACCGCAAGCTCTTAATGTTTGTATTTTACGCCCATATATCTCGCTTTCTAAGTGTGAGTGTTTGACCTGCTGTAGGCTTATGGTGCTTGTCGAAAGAGAAAAACAAAATGCGATGAAAGTAAACCATCGTGTGGTCGTTGTGCGCGACTCAGCTCGGAATGTAGCTATGTGGAAACCGTCGCGGTAAAGTAAGACGCCCTAAACCAATTCTTTGAGCTACGTCATTGAGAATTACTAGGGAAAATCTGTCAGTCACGGAGTTGACGGGGACATTGAAACGGATGGATGAAAAGCTCGATATCCTCACAGCCTTTGTCCAACAAAACGATAGACACCATCACATACTCAGAGAACAAACATTCCACAATCATACAGGCCCAGGGTCAAGCCCAAGGACGAGTCAAGCGGCCCCCTTTAGTCCATTAAACCTCAGTAGCACTGGGCATTTGCACACGGCCTCAACTCCCTTCTTCGACACAGGTCAAATTTTAGAGGAGCTTTCACTATCCCAGAGACACTCTACCGCCCCGCAGCACCTTTTGACTTGGCCATGCTCCCCTCTTCAGATGAGTGAGCCTGAACTGCAGTATCCTATGGACTTTGAGATCAAGAGGCCAAGACTATCGCCATCGACAGCACCACCTCGCTGCATTGAGGGCCAAGGTTCATTATCTTGAAGCTTGATCGACAGCTTGAAGAATGGCGAACTTGCTTGCCCCAAGGATTGGAGTTTCCGACTTTCTCCGAGGCGCAGCTTTCAGAAATTCCGCTTGAGCAACACCACCGGTCGACCGACGAGAAACTGCGAAGCCACTTGATATCCCGCTATTTCACTGCCAAGTCAATCATCCACCGCCCGTACATATACAAAGCCCTACACTGCGATCCAGCAACTGCACTTAGTGAAGTCGATAGCAGGGGCGCACGAATAGCGGTGGGATGCGCGCTCATGGTTGTCGCTACTAGCGGAATGCTATATGAGCCTTGCAATTCCTGCAGAGGGTATATTTATTCAACTCTCAGCAGTATCGCGTCGAGGGCTGACCTTGGTTGAGTTTGTTTGCTTCAGAAGTGTAAATCGCCCTCATACTTCGCAGCAGCTGTTGTCAATTTGCGTCGCCTCAGCAATGGAGGATAGCAGAACAAGCGAGGACGGCCATGTCAGCTTCAGTAGCAGAGATGTCCCCCACTTCTGTAAGCCTACTCAAGTCAGTTACCGGATATCTATACGGAAGCACAATGGAGACCTACCCTGCCTTAACAGAGGGAACGACACTGTTGGTACCAAACCAATCGCTCATAACAAGACCATCCCAACCCCACTCCTTGCGAAGCACATCCTGAATCAGAAAGTCGTGTGCAGAGCAGAAGGTGCCATTGATTTTGTTGTACGCTGTCATTACTGTCCAGGGACTACTGTCCCGAAAAGCAATCCGGAACGGCTGAAGGGCAATCTCGCCAAGAGCTCGGTCAGGAATCTTTTCATCAATAAAGAATCGACGTGTTTCTTGGTCATTGGCGGCAAGATGCTTGATGCAAGTGGTGGTAAGATGCTGGACTTACCAGTAGGTCCGAGGATGACATCGACTTCTTTGCTCTTAGCCTCGGTGATTAAGATACTGCAGACATCTTTGATCACGGAAAGATCCCAAGTAGCCGCGAGAGACACTCTTTCATGAATTATCTATTAGTTTTGGCCGTGGCGTATCAAGGCAGACAATGAAATTGTACTTACCCAGAGGGAGGAGAGGCTGCGCTGACTCCATCTGTAAAGATACCACCACGAACGCCTGTTGGGCCATCCGAGGTCTTTATTGTACAGACACGATCCATTGCTTGAGCAGTCATCTGATGCAGGGTGAGACAGATTGTGTGCCCGTTGGTGAATGGCCCTTGTGGTTTGGTCGGAGTTGGTCTGTCTCTCCCCGTCGCCTCCAACGCCAAGATCAGGGAGAATCCGAGCTCGTGGTCTTCTTGCAAAGGAGATTCAATGATAGCTTACTAGACGAGTAGCGAGTAAACAATGAATGCAATATTAATAATGATGGTATGATATCTAATCCTTTCCTGAAGTCAATGACCTTGTGTCTTACTACCTTACTAAGATCCTATCGAGCATCGGTATTGCCACCCAATGTGAGCAGACCATGCTGAATAGAACCATCAGCACTGTCAACTACCCAACAGCCCTTTTCGCAGCCGTCTGTAACCCTAACCTTAAGTAGAGATCCTCTTTGTCTCGGGACTATATAATTAATTTTGTACCGGGAACGGCCCATGCCCGCCCTTGACTGTAATCACTGTATTACTAATACATTGCTCCTTACCCTGAACGTTAACTACAGACTTGTTAGCTATGATCAATCTCGACGAACTTCAAGCTTTGCCAACATACCTCGACACTGTGACTCGCAGCATTGATCTGCTAGTCCGCTACATGAAGCTTTTGAAGCAATTCAGTCAGCCCTCCAGACATAACGGTAACTTCAAAAGAAATACATACAGCCTATACTGAGGTATGGGGGTTTGGCCATGTCTTGGTTGCGAGGATCACTGCAGTCATGGCATCTTCCTCCTGTACTGAGTTAGCATAGATCTCGTTTAGAGTGGCCAATATTTGTACCTCTGCAATGGTTGGAGTTACATTCCCAGTTGTTCAAACACGAAGCTATGTATCAGTAAGCAGGATAACGGCAAGGACTGGTTGCATGGTTAGCTTACAGCCCACTGGAGTACCATAGCAAACATTTTCTTTAAGTCATTAGTCCCTATTCTAAGCCTCTCTAAGGCATGGTGTAGTCTCAATACTTACTACCGCAGTCGATGTTTTCGCCGCAACCCTCTGTTGGAATAAGATTGCAATATTTGGATATGCACTGTGAATTATCGGTACAATCCTCTGCATGAGAGGTACAGTCAGAACAGCAGCATCTTTTATTGCAACGGAGATTACAAACCAAAACGGACCAAGCCACCAGCGGACGTAGCATTAGCAAGTGCGAGAAGAATAGCTATAAGCTTCATGATTTCGGTAGGATCAAGTGCTATGTTTGTATATAAACTGATTAATGAAGGTATGACAGGATATTGGGAACAACAGTACAGAAGGCAATACTGTTGCTATATATTTATAGAGGGCAGGAATAAAAGCAGCTCGTATTCTCAGTTTGCCTCTTTCAATTACACTTCAGCCCCCAACTCCTACGTGTATAGTCTATCTACGTAATTAAAGCAAAGATAGTTTTTAACACGAATTATAAGAAGAAGGATAATCCTGGTTTCCAGGTATAATTACGCCTTAAATCCTTGTATTTGGTGTAATCGCCTGATTTATACATGTCTATTTATAGTAATAATGTTACTATCCCGGTGAGACAGTTAGTAGAATACAGTACCGACAGATCCAGATGTAACTGTTAAAGAATCGTGGCACGGGGATCGTCAAAGCGTTTAGCCTTGTAGCCACCCTCCTGTTGCTTCTAGTTCAGACTCTATATTTACTCGAGCTCCATTTACTTGAAACATTCAGCCCTCACGAAGGGATGCCGGCGGCAAAGGACTGGCCTCGCTGTGTCATAGATCCTACCTCAGACGCACTCTAGCATCATGACCTAAGGCTCTCCCCATATGTCAGTCAGATAGGCGGTTGCGTGACAATGTTGGCCTGCTCAACGCGTTAGCCCAGGATACAAGAGATTGATCCAACATGAAGCTATCCACCTGACAGTGCAGTAATGCGGCCTTATTGGCCAAGGCCAGTTGCTAAAAAAGAAACGGGCCATGTCATCGAGCTACTAGATATGCCTCGCCAGGCCAGTAAGAAGGTCTTTGGTAAACCCAGCCCTAGAGACAAGCCATTCAATTGGGTATCAGCGTTCTGTTGGCTCTTACTTTTCGATTTGAAACAAAGCCATCGGTCCTCCTGCTGATCCTTCGCCCCCGACTGCCTAAGCAAGTAACCTCCGACTTGAGCTGTTGGTACTATACTTGCTTTTACCCTGAACAGTGTATCCAGGCTAGGCTGATAGAGGTATGCAGGCGGTTATAAAAGGTTGTTGGTTTAGAGGTGTGGTGGATCTAGGCTTTGAAGGAGCGCTTTTATTGGCTGAACCGTTAGCGGAAGTTTGGGAACGTCAACCTACTGAAGGTTTATAACAAGGATTACAAAGCTAACAACTAACACCAAAAAGATAACCAACTGTAGGCAGGTAAGGCAGAATCATCGAAGTGAAACCAGTCTATCTACATTTACTAGGCAGACTTCAAGTAAACTTTCGGTATCTCCCATATTAGGGGAATAATGACTAACTATATGGCTACCTTCAGACCTCACTATTACTAAACCACTTGAGAGGTCTCTTGCGTGATAAAGGGCTATAAAATTGTTATATTATCACCGTAGTTACGTAATGCGGTCCTAAGGGCCATACTATCTACACATGCCATTCAACTCCAGCCTGCAAGAGATCATAGTCCATAGATAGCCATCAGGTCCTTGAATAAGACGCTTTCCAGAAGCTGCGCTGCGGTCGGGCGATACTCCGGCAGATATGAGAGTCCCCATCGCAAGATATCAAGGACAAGTCGCAGTTCAGTAGTATCAATGTCAGGCCGAAGTCGCGGTATCTTGTCTTCGAGGCCGAGGTGGGGACTAGGCTTCCGATGTTGATTGTACCATTCAAGATCGCATGAGTCGCCTGCATCATATGAGCCCTTCCACTGTGCCGGAAGGGGGCCGAGGGTCTTGACGACGAAGGAGATAACTGTGGAGCTGGCCGAGCCCCCGAAGAGAGGACATTTACCATATAACTCCGCAAACAAACACATGTAGCTCCACATATCAGATGCGAAGCTTGGGTCTACGCCGTGTACTCGCTCTGGGGCACAGTATATAGCAGGTGGCTGCCCTCTTTGCGTCACCTGTGTACCAGCTCGAATTGCCAGGCCGAAATCCCCGAGAATGATATCATCTGTCACCAGCTCCTTCCGTGGAGCCATCGGCATGACTAGCTCTCCTGGCTTCTGCTGCATAGACGGTAGAATCATCCTCCGAGGACGTCCGATATACTGGTACTTAGTGGCGGTGTCATAGCTATTGAGTGAGGATAGACCGAACATGACGTTTGCACTATTTAGGTCTATACATAATGTCAGCTATGTGAGGCTCGATGAGACTATCTGGGATCCAGATAGACAGCAGGCTTGCCTGGGATAACTTACCGCGATGTATGATTCCGCCATCGTGCAGTGCCTTCAGGGCTTGCAGAAGCTGTTTTGCAGCCAACATCCTGGCAACGATCGGTTTCTCTCGGGCGTGGTCCCTGAGGTTCGGGCCCTGTAATGGGAGAACAAGAACTCGATGACGGCCACGGGAGCCCGTAACAAGAAATGTGTCCTGGTATACCAGAAGACGAGAGGTATCTGGCACAGAGTTTTTGATCTCATCCTGCATGTGGCACTCACGCTCTCCAGAGTCTCCTGGTACCATAATCTTGAGGGCGACATCTCTCTTGCTATGCATGTCATAAGCCATCCAGACAACAGAGAAACCACCATGGCCTAGCTTGTGGTCTATGCGATACCTGTTGGCAAGGACGTCCCCGATGCAGGTAGCATAGTAAGAGCCCCGGGTGTAAAGTTCTGGATCTTCTGCTACTTCGTCGAACTCGTGTTCATCCTCTGAGTCTACAAAGTCGCCGCAGTCAGTAGTGCCAATCCTGTCGGGAGGAGGCATTATTATCGCTTTGGGTTCTGGTGCTGCTTCTGGTCGACTCATTGTGGTACGATCATCTACGTATCTTGAGGCGAAAATGCGAAGTAATAAAATGTATATGTATGAAATAGTCTGTAATTGAAAACTCGTGGCTAGCTAAGTGAGGTGGGGTTTAGGTTCATGACCATCAGAACCCCACTTTCCAGCTGTAACCAATAATTAGGCGTAGCGGCTTTAAATGTAATAAAATGAAATATAAGCTTGCTTAAGCTTCTCTAAGGAGAGGAATTTATAGCTAAGCTACTATAATTACTAGCCACAGCTAATTTATCAAATGACACCGCCTTTTCCCCCTTTTCCCCTATTTAAGTCCTCTTTTTTCCCTTTTTCTTTCCTTCCCCTTTTTCCCCTCTTAGCTACTAACCTAGCTAGCTATTAAGCTGCTGATCTAGCTGTTAACCCAGCTGCTGACCTAGCT
>JAJJWO010000395.1:0-63469 GCA_021655895.1 Fusarium sp. NRRL 66739
ATATAAAGTTATTATAAGATAGGCTAATTATAGGGTAAAATAGTATATTATAAATAGATAAAAGTTTAGCCGGCTAAAGGTTAAAAGAATAAAAGTTATAGGTTTAATTCTATATAGAGAGTCTTTTTTTTTAGGTTTTTAGTTTTTTGCCTTTTATATAAGGCAATAATAGCCTTATATAATCTGCGCCGCTATATGACCCCCTTTAGGCACTTGGCGAAGCTTATGTTTATAACTCTCTAGTAATATTATGTTCAATATAGCGAGGTGAGGTTGAATCGACACCAAGCAGGTGACAACTAAAGAACTTCAAATTACACACCGGAATATAAACACCCTTCTGTTCTTGTTCATGGCTAAAGAAAAATCGAAGCCTTTAGTTCGTCTAGGTCATAGTAATGACTCTGTCCCAGGAGGGTGTGTAGACAGTTCTGAATGTATGTGAAGTCTTTGACAGCGAGGAGCAGAGCGGTTCAACACTCAACCATACTACTATGGTTCTATCCACCAGGAGCTATACAAACCAAATAAAGCTGCTAGAACATCCAGTATACTGCATAGTCTCGTTCCATGTCGATTCCTGTGCGAAGGTTAGGTTGCCCACGAGCTAGGTAAGGTTAACATTATATATGCCAAAGTTCTCTGACTAGCAGACAACTGTCTTTAAGAATCTCCTCTTCATAGTATAAGTTTTGTGGTGTTTTAAAATATAGATTTAATAGTTGTATACATTATGACTATTCTAAATGTCCGGATTCTTGTTAGACCCCTGAGATTGTTTTAAATCTGACTCGAAGCTGCCAACTGCGCCCAACACACTTTCTCATACCTATTTCCAAACTACACATCGTGAAGGAAACTCGAATAAAGGATAATATCGTTTAATAATGAGATTTCACACTGATTCCATGGACACCATGGATTGTTTGTAATATCGCGTAGATTGCTGATCATACTGTGCAACACGTCATGTTTACTTCTATGAAAGTGAAACTCCAGAAAGCCCAACGTCATATCACAATCTTTATTTGAACCTACCATCAGTTTGAAAATGCAATCGCCAAAATCATCCAATTCATTCAATTACAGATGCCAAGCGCGCTCCATCTCGGTCAATTCGCCCTGCCATTTAGATCAAGTCCCGTGGAAACACCACGAAGAAGGGCTTCGATCGAAGCACTTCCTCTGGAAACCATCTGTCGTATTGTAGATATGTGCAGAGACAACATACTGAGCGAATACGAGAGTCCCCCCAAAGCTCAACCGGCATTTGCTCAGACGAATTCTCATTTCTATGACATCGTCAACCCGCGCATCCATGAGCAGAATGTATTTTAGCCGGCTCGAGAGGGACGCCTTGACTTTATCAAGAAAGCACACCAGCATGACGTAGGACGAAACTTGAGCAGAAAGGGACACCTCTACATTATGCCATAGAGCATGGACATCGAGACATAGTTGAATACCTGGTTGAGGCCGGAGTTGATCCCCATGTCCCGACGAAAGGCCTCTCTGCGACTGTTTCACAGACGACATAGAGCCATATGTTCTTCACACGGCTATAGATCATAGCAATGTCGAAGGAGCTGCTCGGCTGCTTGTTCAGAAGTTGGTAGCATACTGGGTCGCCAACGACAGATCTGCTTTAGTGGACATCTATCCCGAGGAACCTGAAGACAACAGAGAAGTTATCGACCTTCTCGCGAAATTCCCTGGAACAGGGCACACGCTCTCCAGTGGGATAACTCAGATGTTGCGACTCGCACACTTGCAAGACCTGATTTCGATGCTTCCGTTACCGACGAAGTTGGGCAGACGCTTACCGGGCGCGCAGTTTATTATAGGCAAATGGACATAGCCAAATTGCTATTACAGCGTCCAGATGTCGACGCGAGTATACCGCAAAAGAACGAGTATACTCCGTTGCATACTGCTGTAGACCGAAGAAGCTTGCCCCTTGTTGGGTTATTACTCCAGCGCCCAGAGGTAGATGCAAACAAGGCGGATGATGGGCATATGATGGCTCTGCATCGTACTACTGAACACGGAGAGTTGGCCATATTCAAGCTCTTGTTGGAGAAACCCGGAGCCAATCCAGCAGCACCCGATAACAATGGGATGACACCTCTACACTGGGCAGTGAGGAGTCGCCATAAAGAGCATCACCCGTGTCCAGATGCGCGAGCCTGAAGAGTAAATGGCAGACTCATAGTTATCGAGCCATCTGGGTTTCGAAAGGAAAGCTTCGATATCATCAAGATTATCTTGCCTCGACCTGAAGTCAACGCTGGTGCACGCACTCTCAAGGGCCTCACCCTCAAGTTGATGGCATTGCTAGTCCACCATCCAGCTGTGGAACTAACTGACGTGGACCAAGATGGGCGGACAATCCTACATTGCCTATGTGGCGGCGGCCCAAAGGACTACTCCCCTGATTCGGTAATTTGGATGCTTATTCAACTAGGTGTCACGATTGACCAAATGTCTGCGAACAGGTTGACACCCTTCCACCAAGCGGACTGTAGTGGTGACTTAGAAATGGCTCAACTCATGCTTTCATTCGGTGCCAATCCTATAGTATCTAAATGTTTCAAATATAATAATAGCTTGCTCCATATCTGTCTAAAGGAGGTAGCTCAAGACCGGAAGACGACATACTGAATGAGCTGATCAGAAAGCTCATCTCGCGAGGAATCGAGAGTGATACATACACTGATCCACCCATTTACGACACCAACGATAATCCGGATAAAATCGACGACATCGAAGGAATACGCTCCATGGATCTAGTCATGGGAAGCGATTGCACCCTTCTCATGTTGGCGGCAATAGGAGACTATAACCTTGAGGCCTTGAAAATTCTACTTGATTCTGGAGCCAACCCAAACGCGCCTGTCATCATTATGGACTTGAGATTAAAGGACCCGGAGAAAGGCAACCGTCAGGCATTCCCATCAGGAGTTCTCCTCCATAGTTGGGACCCAGACTGCCCAAGTGACGAGGATATTCTCAGTATCCAAGAGCCTCTTGAGATGCTTTTTAAGCACGGCTCACGGTTAGAATTTGATGGGCCAAGGGATACACCGATTCAGAATGCTTGCAAAGCAGCTGAAGAAGATAATTTTGCCCTGTTGGAGATTATGCTGAACAACTCAACTGCAAAGAATGTCAGCAAAAGCCACGTTGAGAAAATGATTTCTGGTTATTTGAGAAAGTCTCAACATAGTAGTATACTCAGCCTGTTGAGCGAGTTTCTAGGTGAAGCATTCATTGAGTAAGTTGGTCGTGAAGTAATGGTGATTTCTGTCTCGGGGTAGCACACAAGCTCAGACTGTCCTACATCCAGGTAGCTATGGAACGAGTAAAATCACTTCGTATATACTCGAAAAAGATTTAAAAATGTGATAGAAATTGTTCTAGAGACAATGTTACTGCTGATTTATGAAATGATTACTGTTGGGTTTAGCAGGGCGAGGTCTTCGTGTTAGTTGGAACTGTGATCCTGTGCTACAACCTTGGTAGAAATTAGTATTCTCTTATTAAGAAAAAAAAACCGCTCTAGTATTTCATTGACCTTCTAATAGTATTAGGTCATTTTACAGGATAAAACAAATAAGATTGTAATTTATGTCTTTTCGTACCCGCTGAGCATCAGTCTTCAATTTGAATGGACACAGGGTCATCATGTGATTTGACACGTGCAGCATCTCTATCGGATTTTCCCGCTAGCCGAATCGCGAATTGCTGCTCCGGCAAAGATTCGTGCCAGCGGCCTCACTTGATTTGAGCTACACCCAAGCAACAACCTCACCCACCAGCTCAGCCCATCATGAACTCCCTCCGCTTCGCCCGCGCGGCTCTCCGAGCTCGCCCTGCCGCCATCCGAGTCCCCGTCCAGCGAAGGACCTACGCCGAGGCCGTCCCCGACAAGGCAAGGAAGCCTCCTCCGGCTACCGTTTTTAACATGCCCGACCCGGCTGACCGTTATCGCAGATCAAGCTGAGCCTTGCCCTCCCTCACCAGGTATGACCGCCTCGCGATACTCGGGTCGAGATTGGATACGATACGATCGAATTGGAGTCCTACGAGGACGGCCTGTCGCCAATTGATGGATGGAGCTAATTGCCGCACGCAGGCCATCTACAAGTCCCAGGATGTTGTCCAGGTCAACATCCCCGCCGAGTCCGGAGAGATGGGTGTCCTCGCCAACCACGTTCCCTCCATTGAGCAGTTGAAGCCTGGTGTTGTCGAGGTTGTCGAGGAGTCGAGCGGCTCCAAGCAGTTCTTCCGTACGTCATGAGTTTGATCGATATTACTGGGTGGACAATCGCTGATGGATTGCGTTACAGTTTCCGGTGGATTCGCTACTGTTCAGCCCAACTCGGTTCTGAGCATCAACGCCGTTGAGGGCTACCCCCTCGAGGACTTCAGCTCCGAGGCTATCAAGGCTCAGATCGCTGAGGCCCAGAAGGTTGCCAACGGCAGCGGAAGCGAGCAGGACATTGCCGAGGCCAAGATCGAGCTGGAGGTGCGTTGTTCCCAATATCCCTTTGCAATTGACTCTTCTAACGAGTGCACAGGTTCTCGAGACCCTGTCTGCGCACGTGAAATAAGTGTACAGCGAGTTTGTGGTGACGGAGGCCCTTGTACATCAATATTCTACCCATCCCTAGCACGCAAAGCCGTGACAATTGATACCAGTCCTGGTTGTGCTACCTCCAAATGCACTTGATTCTTTTTTTCTTCTTAGTGAATTGTCTTTTGCTGCTGAATTCATGTCGGATCGAAATTGGTTGATGTGATGTGGAGTTGTTTCTTTCTTCGGCGCGCGAGCCTTAACTTATAACAAACAGTAGGCATCTTCCGCAGTCCACCTTCAATCTACTACCTAACCTCCCTCCCTAACCAGCACACCTAACCTCGAGGCTTCCACCTACAACATGTCACGCATTTACTCCTTCGTGTAGCGATACCAATTATCAATTAATAATATTTCCGGGCCGTCGCTAAATGCCATTCTCCCGTTCTGATGGCAGTGTCGAATAGCGCCTTGCCTGGTCATCGTCTGTCTGGGAAGAGCCGACAATCGAACTTGAGCCAACAAGCTAATCAACAAGCTGACGTACCGACTGGAGTAGTCGGCAATCGTATTCGCCAGCTCCAGACACTTACAGATCGCCAGAACTCGAATGGACGATCGTCGCTCACTTCTCAGCAAGAGCGTAAAAGTACCGCGCTTGGATAGGGGCAGCGAGTAGACAGTGGTACCAAAGCGCACACATCGAAAGATACGTTGACCAGGCAGGCTTCGTTGGCTCTACTGCAAAAAGACCGCCGGCAGACTGGTGCTCATAAGCGTTCCAAGGGTCAAAATGTCTCAGATCGACCAAGCGTTTCCGACCTCCAACCCAGAGCCAGTCATGGCCGTACTATCACTAGCCAGATTCCTCGCCGTTCAACCAGTGCAGAGTTCCCCCGAACAGAGTCCCTCCAGAGCCAGCTCCTGATATCGCATCTCCCCTCAACAACCGAATCACGCACTGTTAGCTCGACAGAGAAGTGTCAGGATGCCATGGACATCCTTGAGCAGTATGGGATATCCAGGCCAGAGGGATGGTTCTCGGAGGACAATATAGATACGTCAGATCAAGCTGGGCATACCAAACCATTACTTTCACAAATCTGCCACTCGTGCGGCAATCCCCTGGCTTCTCAACGTTATTGTCCGCACTGCGGCCACGACTCCTGCTTGAAGTGTACAGGAGAGGTCCCCGTACAATCCCCTGGACACAAGGTCCTCCGCGCTTCAGTCCAGTTTCAGGAACATAATAATACCGGGGAGCTTTCCCAGCTGCCTACACACGCTGCCGATGTTTCTCAAAATGACCCCAGTCACACTGCGCTCGAGACAACCCGTCATCGGGAGTCTTCAAAATTCACATCTGACCCAGAGACTCCCAGGACACCTCAATGGGTCAAGACACAATCTCGTCCAAGATTCAGAAACGCTCAAAACACCCCGAAACCTGGCCGGAAAAAGACAGTTGCAGCACCCACAGCAATCTCTAGTTCAGTAAAAAACAACTACTTCTTCATGGCGGATAGGGGGTTAAAACGAGAACCATCCGAACCTACGATTACGACAAGGTCAGTGCAGGTAGCACGGAAGCCCAAGCCTTCAGATTGTGTGCCCGATCGTCGTATGACCAACGCACCACGCGACTCTCATGTACTGCAAGAAGAATGCCCAGACCCAGGATGCAGAGCCACACATGTTGGTTACCATTCAGTCCGGCATAGCGGCGGACGTGTGGCTCGGCATAGTCTAGAAACCCAGGTTATCGAAGGCAAGGATTCAAATATGGTCGATTCAAATCAAGACAAAGATCATGAGAAACATGTGCGGTCACTCAGGAGCTCGCCATCGCGAAGCAAGTTACAAATGAAAATTGATCAGCTGTATCATCATGGGGAAGATCTCCATCACTCAAAGCATATCATGGAGCACCTGGCAGCTGGTGTAAGAAACCTCGAGCCAACTACTGAGAAAAGGCTGGCCGATAGACAAGATGCGCGCTCTTGGATGGAAGACCACAACTTAAGGGTGCACAACCAACCTATTGGACATCACTATCTGAGCAGTGACGAAACCATGGCTGTGGGAGAGGACACTGTTCAGCATACTCTTAGCACTGATGCAGTGGTTCTAAATGCTGTTGAGTCACCGCCACACAATATTAGTGGTGATACTAAGGGGGATCGACAGCCGAGTCCAAAGTCTCATGAGCCCCTCGAAAACACTCGAAACGAGGAAGCTCGTTTGATGAAGCCTCATTCGGTGAGTCGCGACCAGGAATACGAGGTACAAGGAGTAGATACAAGCTCAATGCCGCCGTCTGCGTCCCTGGAAGAGCAGCCACCTAGTGCCAAGTCCGTTCAGCGAGCCAAAACACCGAAGAAAGGCCACGATATCTCACAGGAAGCCGAAGGCAGGGCTTCGCCACCAGAGAAGAACACTGCCTTGTCCCATAATAGACACCATGCCGATCCTAATTCGAATAAACGTGTGAGCAAAGTTGATGAGCCAGTCGCTGGAGACCACACGCTTCGCAAATTGACTCCGCGAAACGAGGATTCTGGACTGCTTACTGCCGAGATTACGGATATCTCGTCATGGAGGGCGCAGCTGAGAAAGGTTGATAGGTCCTCAGACCAGCCGCGCAGCCAGCAGCTAACCCCTTCTCATGTCGAGAATTGGAGGCGTGATCTCAGCAGAAACCGTCGTACGCCGCTGCCTGAAAAGGAAAAGAAGGACAGTTGTCTCTTTTGCTATCCGAGCCAACCTTCATCGCCGAAGCCAGTAGAGAGTAGTTTCCAGCTAGTCGTGGAAGATGATTCGGTGAAGAGGACTGAAGACGAGCAAACGGCTGCAATTGAGTCGCCGATGCCTCGTCTCAAGGTGACAGATGTTGAGCAGTTGCTCGCGCGCAAGAGCGCTCAAGACTTGGTAGCGATGACTTGGCGGCAACAAGGCACGGCAGTTGAGGAATCGAGGGATACTAGACCCCCAAGTATACCCGATGAGCCACCCCGCGATGAAACGACAACGGCGACGGTGATTCACGACCCTAGGCCTGTGATGCCATACAACCACATGTGCGCCTGGCGGGCGCGTTACATGGACTTAAAGACCCAAGTCGACCAACTCGGTATGGAATCGAATCGGCCGTCGCCCGCGAAGCAGGCGGAAGGGAATACAGGTACATCGTGCTCGCTCCCGCATGGGGATGTCGACATTGAAGGCCTCACGGTTGTGATGCATCTGAGAGGCAAAGACGACTTGGTCATTAATACGAACCTGAAGGAGGACTTACATGAGCACCTGAGGCAGCGATAGGGTGGGAGATTATAAGAGCAGGGAGGCTGGCAGCAGACCAGGGCAGAAGAGTATTGTATCCTTAATCGTCTCTTTTATAGACTTGAAAGTATTAATATCCATTAACCATAACCCTATCTCCCTGCCTGCAGGCCAGATTGTGATGTTCCTTTCTGACAATATGTTGGGTCAGACAGCTGCTCCGCGGCCATGGGCAGAGTGATAGCCTATCGTGATTTATGCTAAATCTACTCAAAGTAGGGATTGGGTATGGTGCACCGCACTCTCAAGGTTGACTTGCCTATGACCTACTTGTAGAAACACTTGTCATCTTGATATTTTCATCTTAACCAGTCAGATGAATTTTGGCGTGTGAGACTGATGTTTTCTATCAGACCTCAGGCTGCCACCATCTCAAGACCAAGAACAACAACAGCAACAACACGCTGCTCTGGTAGGCTCATCCTGGAAGGCGGGTGTAGCAGCTCAACGTCAGCGGCACCGTTGCAAAACCTGTCAAGGTCAACAAGCATCAGCAGTGAGCCAACAGGGACAATTCCACGACATGCTCGCCCCATGCTCTCTAACTAGCCCCCGGGACCTACTGCAGCATCCCCGTTTCCCCGGTTTACCGGAAAAGCAAAGATGCTAGGGGGTGTCTCGGGATGGAAGGCTCTAGGCTGAGAGGCGGTGACAGGGGTTATTGCTGCTGCTGTTGTTGTTGTTGAGGGTCCTCTCTTGAGTTGATGTTTCTGTCCATGTAGAGCTGGTATGCTAGGTGCGTGGCAATTTTGATGCACGCCACTTCGCCTTTCTGATATAAATGGCTTCATCTTTCACAATGATGAGATGTGGCTGTTCAAGTGAGGCGAGCAGGGTTCAACCCAGAACGAGAGGATCGACCTGCTATCGACGAGGGTGTTCCGGTATCGATCATGCCTATTTGTTTACATGCAACAAACTAGCGGGCGGCACGTAGTGTACGTATCTCGAGGGGTAAGAACCGTGATCTCATCTTCAGGGTGGCCCATGAAACGGGTTTCCATCATGGACGTAGTCGAATGGGGAGCATATACTCAGGCGGAGGGTGTCTGTATCTCGAGACGTATATCGACAATGGCTTCAATTGAAGCGGTGAGACTGAGTACGTACCCAGAAGCTGAGTTGTCGGTGAACCCGCTGTCGTTGCTGTTAGCGACAACTTGGTGTAGGGACAGATGCAATGCAGACTCTATACGCAGCCGTCAAAAGCGCATACACGACGATGCGATCCAGCATCGACTTCTAGACCCGCCTACCAGGCCAGGGTAGCCCATGTTTGCCAGCAATCACCTACATATGTATTCCACACGCATAGTAACGACGGAAAGCTGGGGCCATACAAGACCTCGAGTCGTGAAAGCGGTCAAGGTGTCGCGTCGACGGCGGTGTAAGGGGCCTGCACAGCAGCATAGACACGCGAGGTATGCGCGCTTGGCTTTGGACAAGAATAAGTCATTGTTAGCCCCGGCAGTAATAGTAGTAAGAGCCTAAAGGCTAAAGCTACAAGAGCTAAGCTGAGGAGAGGTCACAAGACCAGTCAGATGTGCTCCATGGGTTGAGAGCAAGCCTCAAGGGTCAAGACACCGGATGTAGGTAAACACTGTGTAACATCAAGCGAGCGAGCGGGCAAGCAAAGCAAGGATAAGTGCCTAGTGATGAGATAACCCAGCTTCTAGGGGCCTAGTCCAAAGTCCCCAGCATTGATCGAGGCCCGTCCGCAAGAAAAGAACACGTCCAGAAGGGTCCGGGCGTTGAAGAATTGTCCGTATTGTCCTATCCAGGCCTTTGGGACCCAGCAACCAAACCAACTTCGGTTTTGGTACGGTAATTGGTCGCCGGTCCGTGCTCCTATCTCTAGTTCAAGCCTCCTACAGCTTAAACTCGTACAGCTTCAGTCCTTGGATTCCAACATCCACCTTGAAAACATGCCCGCCGTACTCGCGGCTTGTTCCCTCACCCTCATCGTCCTCGGCGGTTGTGATGACAAGCTCAGTCCCGACAAACTGAACACACGTCGTGTTGTTCGTAGGCACCTTGACCTGACCTACCACCTTGGCCGTCTTTGGGTCGATCCGGATAACCCGACCCTCACCGTACACGGCTTGCCAAAGAAAGCCTTCTACGTCTACCCGGAAACCGTCTGGCTCCCCTGGACCATCGTGGGTGTAGAAGACACGCTTGTTGGATATCTCGCCAGACTCGGTGTCGAAATCAAGGGCGAATATCTCCTTCGCACTTGAGTGCGTAATATATAGCGTCTTTCCATCGGGAGACCAACCTGGTGTGTTGGGGATGGTCATATTCGGTAGCTTCACCTCCCTTGAGTTGGCATCCATCAGATATACCGCCCCTTTATGACTGTTAGAAACCTTGGCAAACAAGATACAGACAAGGGGAAAATGCCGATTCAATATTGAATTGGCGCAAGTAAGCTTACCTTCGGGCTTGAAGGGACCGAGTCCAAAGTCTGTCATTGTCCCCAGCCAGAACCGCCCAAGAGGGTCAACGCCTCCATCGTTGCTCCGCATACGCTCATTGGGCGGCTCTTCGAACGGCTGAATGAGCTCATATGTCTCCTTCTTAACATCGAGTATTGCCAGTCCATACTTGGTGCCAATCGCGATGCGTTCCTGAGGATCAACCCCAGCGATGTTTGCCGTGACAGTAGGGCACACATCCAGCTGGATTGTTTTGAGTGAAGAAGGGCCTTCGGAGACCTTGGCATGATGAAACCGCTTATTACGGATATCAACAAAGCGTAGAGTGCCTGTCGACTCCTCGTAAAAGGGACCTTCACCCAGCAGACAGTGTGTCTCAAGCCATGGCTTCTCAACCGCCCATTGCTGTATATCGGCACTCATTCTGGGTAGTCCTTTGAACGTATCTTGGATTCTTTGAAGATAGCCGCCTCTAAGTTGCCCTTGGGTGAATGCAGAGTTGAGAAAGATAGAGGCGAATACAGCGTACCTAGTGATGGTTGATATGCGCAATAGCGGGGGTGAAGTCAGGATGATGCTGAGTCTGAGCGGGTCAAGCAAGATAGAGCGCGGTTGAGAGTGGAGAGCCTTGCGCGATATGAAAGGAGTAAAAAGAGCCAGACAATAGAGTATATGCTCAGCTTATTAGTCTATATCCAGATTGCAATGTAATTGCAGCAACCATAACCAACTTTTTCCGGCTGGCTACTCCGGAGCCGACGGGCCTGATATCCGTGTCTTTACTTCCGCTCAATTAGCCGATCCGACGGGTATGAACCTGAATTCGAACATTTGCATCTTGTCAAGTTGATCCAAATCCTAATAGAGAATGGGCCTCTAAATGGCCCGACCGTAGCGCTGGCTTGTTGTGGCGTTATGCTGCAAGTCCATATCGCCATCATGAAAGCCGTGACCCAAACTGTCGGGTCAAGGGACGTCGCCCAAGAGATGTAATTGGACAGTTGACAATTGATTGCTTTGTGTGCACAATCGCTATGCAGGGTTCGTGCTCGTACAGTTGATTCGTTGAAACTTGACGTTGCACGACTCCATGGCCATGGCTTTATCTCACTTTTTCTCTTGAGCAACTTTCGACCCCAACTCAAACTCCAACTCAAACGCACGCTTCATGGCGTTACTCGTCTATCGAGAGGCTTCACGTGGGGCGAGATCGCTGCGGCCGAACCCCCCACGTTTTTACTGGCGTGAATTATCAATCACTTGAATCTTTCCCAACACGAATACCGAGACTCATTCATATCTTGATCAGATGATTGACCTTGCCGTGCCTACCTGCATACCTACCTATTCAGCGGGCATTGGTCCAGACCCCAAGTCGCTTGAACGAGGTCCAGGTGGCTACTATGTAACACCTTCACCCTTTTGCTCGACGATTGCCCCCAGTCGACATGTCGATATATGCATGTCAACCAACAAGGAAATGTGCAAATAGCATAGTCGCTTAACGCCAGAAGAGGATACTTCATCAGACATGTCAAATCAACGACCCAAAGTTCAGATGTGGGCTCTTCAGAACGTCTTGTCCGGTAGCGGGATCATCAGGTCGTCATCGGGCAGCAACACCACCTCCACGGTGAGGGAGGAACTGGCATGTCGAAGGACAACGCATCAAAGGACAGCTCAACACGCAGTTCCCACACTCCGTCGACCGGTCAAAACGTATGCAAAGGGATATTCACACTCACACCGCCCTGCTTTGTGGTAGCAAAGATGCAGCAGCACCTGGAGGAAGTGAAGCGGGCGCGGCAAACCGTTGGGTGACAGATGCCTACCAACGCCCTTACTTGCATTGACTAGGTAGGTATGCGGCGCGTGTGCCGGTTGTTGGTCCGTGGTGCATCGATGCATCAGTGCTGTGCGGCTGCATACTGTAGATGCAAGAGTGGGCTCCTGCATGAACCAGGCCCAAGCTGTGAAGACGGTGATGAAAGGTTACCTCGGTCTTTGCTATAAGCCACCACGATGGAACAGTTGTTGGTATCTGCCGTGAGGGTACGAAGTATATTCAATAAACTCCAGAATACCACGCTGCCAGCACATCCTGGGCCACGACGAGAAGAAGCAGGGTACAAGGACAGGACAGGGCAGGACAAATTAGCTGCAGGATGCAATGCATGCCATAGATACAGATGCTCGCTGATTAGCTGGCTGTTTCCCTGACCGCTCGTGGTCACGGGCAGGCTTCGTGGGCCCACGATCGCCGCTGCTAGACCGGGGGGCAGTTGTCGAGGCCGAACTGAATCTCAAAGAGGACCAAGAACAAGGTTGCCACCTCATCACTCTCGTCTAAGCGAGCGGCAGAGGGTTCAACAAGTAGCATGGTACCAGACTTGCTGGCTGCAGTGTCGAGTTTAGATGTGGGGGTGAAAGAGAAAAGAGGAAGAGATGGTTAAGCCAGCAAGACGGCGGTACGTGAAATGAACCTAGAGTTGAAACATTGGTTTTCAAATATGGTGCCTCCGGCCTGAGAACGGAACGTACAATAACCATACTGCTAGGGACGGCCCGGTTTGAGGATGTGGAGGGATAACATGGGATGTCTTGACCTACTTTTCAACTGATACGTCCAAGCCAAAACAGAAGGTTCAAAGAGCCAAGGAAGGGTTCTGCAGGCAGGGACCTGGCTCCAGCAACGCTAGAGATGGGTCGTTTCATCGTTATTCCCCATCTCATGGCTACTATACTCGCTGATAGCTTCGCCAGATCTACGTTGAAGAAGGTTCATCACTTCGTCGACAAAGACTAGGGTTGTGATGAAAACCCATGTACGCCTCTGCAGCAGACCATGATACATAGTAGCTGAGCTTCCCTCAGTTATTGGTGCCCAAGCACCGGTGATTCATTGGTGCCTGCACGGTGCCGAGACCGCCACCAAATAAACCCAAAAATATTCTTTCTGCCCTCTCTAGGAACTTAGTGTAACAATCTGCGTCGGTTTTAGGAGTCGGGCAGATCACTAGTAAGACATGACATCCCACTCGAGATCCTGAGTCCCCCACCGATGTCGAAACCGCGACTGGAAAGATGTTGTGCCTGGGCTGCGGGGGTGCCTGGCTAACAGGGACTGCGCCAACAGGTGTCTAGCAGACACGGAAGCCGGGCTGTTGGATCTAGCAAAGACTGGAGCAGCTTTATGCTGAGAAGGGACGCCTTGGCCCGCGGCATGGTTGCTAAGCTCGCCCCGTCCCGTGGCTCTCAACGCCGCAGCGTGCAGCTGGACAAGACACTTGCGGCACGGCGTGATGTGACAACGGTGCAAGCCACCCGTCGTCAAATAGGTACATGCTCTAGCAATTCTGATCCACCTCATTTCGCTTTCTCTTGCGGGTTCATTTCCTGGGAATTTTGTCACAGCCCATGGCAATCACAGCGACGTCACACCACCCCTGGACTTTACCAATACTGTAAGGCATGAGCATGTAATCTCATAAAGTAAGATTAGCTTTTTAGTTGTACGTATTGTTCTTTGCCCTCAACTCGCCTCATGGTTGATGAATTGAGCACTCATTGGCAAGGTAGGCGTTGAGGATTCTGGGCCACGTTTATTCTGCCGCGGCAGTGCTGAACAAGTCTGGCTTGAGCCCGGGGACGGCGGGTGATGACAGCCAGTATTGCTAGAGTTACCCAGATCATAGTCCGGCACGATCTGGTCCGCCCCGTTGCGCGTGACATTGTTGATAGGTATGTAATGTCGCGTCTGATCGTGGAAGCTTGCTAGCCTCCTACCACTGCCCCGGTACGCGCGCATGTGCCAGTAAGAGCTCCGGCATCGACGTAGTGCAGGTTGGCCCTCCCCACTAGGGACAACTGTCATGGATGTGGTTGCATCTGCCCGCTGGCGGGCCTTGCAGCTCTGGACAAGGATACCCTCCCCGGTAGAGCTGGCCATGCTATTCACCGTGGCCCGTCAGAAATCTTGTCGTTATTCCAGTGCCTGTGGTTCCTCGATGCGTCTGCACCCACATGGCTTGACCCTGGTACTGTACACAATCACCGCTCCAAGGGTTTTGACGAAAGAAAAGGTCGAGAGGGGTGTTAACGGCCATGCATCGATACGTTGACACGTGCTCCAACTTGGGTAGAATTCTAGAATGCAGAGCCTAGGTAGGGAGTGAATGGTCAGGGTCGCTATCACGTCAATGTGGCATCTGCAACCGAGAATATACCTGGACTTTGAGATAGAAGTGTTCCCACACCATCTGTGTTAGTTGGTTGAGACTGGGAGCTCAAATTCCTAATCTTGGCAACGCCGTCATGGAAATGTGCAGCCACGGGTAGCACAGGGGCTTTCCGCCATTCCGTGCACACGATTATGCAAGGCCATGCGTGGCATGGCGTGGCGTGGCGCCGCTTGGCTTGGCTCTCGAGTGGATGCGAGTTGAGGTTATTCAACTGTAAGCTGGTGTGTCGACGGCTAATGCTGCTGTGTTTATAAGATTGGTTGAGCAGATGATGTTTTGAAGTCTCCTACCTTAGGTTAGTAGGTACCTAGTGCCATAGGTAACTTAGCTACCTACCTAATGTAACTGCCTGAAGGTAAAGGTACCTACCTACCTAGGTAGGGTTGCTCCTTCCGGCGAGGAGGCTTCGGTCAAACAGTCCTTCCGTACCTGACTACCTTTCTTGATTGAAGGATCTCTCTGGGGTTTGTCTCGTCAAGCAAAGCAAATCTCATCAATTCCAACACAGTATCTATCTACAGCTTTATTTTAATCTTCCAGTCCATTCCATGTATCAGCCTGGCACTCATACGAGAAGGTCTCGCTCAATTTTGTGAGCTCCCTCTCCCTCACCTCGGGGGTGTGCGCAACAAACTGTCTTGCGTTTTCTTACTGCAGCCCTGCCCTGGGCTTTTGACGCCTGTTTCTAAGCATCCATCCATCAACATCCGTTTTGGCAAGCCCAACTGCAATGCCATGTCATCTCCTCCATCTTGAAGGAGAACTGGCCGAAATTTGCTGTTGATGCTTATTGGTCTGCATTGATTCTGTGTGCAAATGATGCGCTCCCGCATTCGAGGCCTCCAAAACTGTTGCACCTCTGCAGTTTGCACCTTGGCTGATGAGCAAAAGGAAACATATGGCACCCTGGTCTCAGCTAATTACACCCAAAAGCTCGCAACGCAATGAACCGCTCGAGGAACCCAAAACCTTGCAAGAACTAGCCAGGGTCAGCTACAGAAGGCCAGGCGCCAACACCACCCAAAACCACGGACACGGGGCGCTACGTAGTACGACGATCTTCTGTTTCCCTGTCCCGTCTCAGCTCTCCCACGTTGCTCCAGCGTAATATACGGATACCTGGCATGACATAGCGGCACACTCGTGTTTGAGGGCCCGTTGTCGTCTCTTTTCTCTTTTCCTCTGCAAGTCGCACACTTGTTGCTTTTTGGGCTTCCCTAAGGCGGCTTACCGTGTCTACCTTAGCCAAGGTTCTCTTTCTTTCAACTTACCTGCAGTAGATCCACGATCCACTTCGCGCCTCAACTAACCTAGTCGCCCACCACGACTGAAAGCCCTTGCACTCCCGTCTTTACTCGACGACCGGTGCGTTTGCTGGCATCTGCATCTGCACCTGCATCTACAACACGATCGAGAACCAAGTGTGCTAGATACGTACGTGCTGTATGACGCTTGGGCAGAGACGGGCCGCCCTTGATCTTGCGCGGGATCGATGCAGTGATATGATCGGGATATAACAACCGTGCCCAAGGCTACTGGCTCTACCATGGCAATTCCCGTTGACCGCTCTAGTTCTCTAGGGCTCCGGATCCTTGGATACTAGCCCGCCAGCCAACCTCGGAACTAGACTGATGGGCGGTGTCGAGCTCAGTTTAGCTTTTGAATGCTGTCAGACAGCCATCCTTGAGCTCTTTCAACTCAGGCCCGATTCTTTTGCAACCTTGGTGGCCTTGCGCGCTTCTATCATAGTTCCAGCGCCTTGGAGCTCCAGAATGAATCTTGTCATAAAAATTGAGAACCTTTGCATTGCATCTCGTATTGCATATTACAAGCGGGAGGCAAGGCCATGAGCAAATCCGGCTCGAGATCTGCTTTAGAAGCACACCGACAAGGTAAACGCAGAAGAAGAAAAATTGTCATGACGGCAAAGCTACCGGTATCTCCCCGTCCTTTAGAACCCCAGTCTTCTAAGCCTTGCTGTGGACTTGGCGCTGCGGAGACTCAGCAAGGGCACCTCAGTGACCCGGTACGTACACGCTTCTGCGCTTGTCTTCAAGACCCCTACCTAGTCAAAATGTTCCCCGGCACTACTATGCAGTACCATTCATCCCATCACTTTTGAGAGAGAGCTTGTTCGTTGTTGGGCCCTAGCTCTGACCCCAGCCTAGTCTCAGAAGCTAACCACGGCTTCTTTCGCTAAGGTGTTCACCATGGGCATTGCGGGACTTCTACTTTGGATGGGAGCCAGCTCAAGGCTTGCATGGTTCTCGTACCAGAGCAAATAAAGAATACCACACAGTGTGGCTCTGGGTTCCGGCAACCCCATATCCTCTCTTCTCAGAGCTGTTTTCTCCTGTTGGTGGTGCCGACCAGACAACTTACATCACTGGGTTGTCCCTGTGCCTGACGCATCTCTGCTCTTCTTCGACCTCTTTTCTCCCTTCCTACTCTGTCAAAGCTTCTGTCAAGCAAAGCCTTACGGTCCAAGGCTGCGCAGCTCGCTATCAGCCTTCTCGTTACGTCGATAAGACTTGTTCTTCTGCCGTTAAACCCGCCAATTGTCAGTGGTGTTTGTTACATCTCTCACACTTCATCTCACCCCTACAAGGTCATTTCCAAAACAAGTGACGTGGGTTACGGAATACAGCACAACCAATAATTGGAATTGCGAGGCGAGAGGATCACTTCAGAACGTGACTAGATAGCCACGCATCCTCAGCCATTCAGAACGGGCGAGTCTCTTCAAAGTGTATGATTTGCTGATTTGCTGGTTTGCCTGCGCGCCGATATATCCCTGCCCACAGTCCTGACTTTTCTTGCAACCATACTTGCATCGTTCGTTTGGATCAACGACCTGCTAGCTAAGCTAGGTTGTCCCGGGTTTCGCGTATCATATCCATCGTGGCGGTCTTTGCCGAGACGCTTCTGTGTGTTGATCGTAAACCGGTCGACGTACTGCTTTGCTATTCATCGGACTCGATAAGAAAGCGCTGCACCCCCAGTTCCTACATTCTGGTTCGAGAAACCCAAGTCTGTCGCATACAGGAGAGAGGACGAGTGCTTCTAACCCAGTCGTCACAATTACTTGCCCTTCCTAAAACTCTCAAGAAGAGAGCCAACGGCAGCTATTCTTCTCAATAGGACTGTTTGGGCTTTCAGTCCCATCTAGTCCATTCAAGCAACATAACCAATCTGGCTATTCAGTCGACAAGCCTGTGGTCGCAGGCGCAACCGCCCCAGAGCAGGCCTGGTTCTGCTACAACAGACTCGACGGGTGCAAGTCTAAACTCTCCGCGAACACCATCGACTCCTACTTGGCATTCGCAAGACCTGTCCCTACCAAAGCCGAGTGTTAGCCAGGACAACAAGCTACCATCCTTAGCTGGGGCCGGAGAGGGTCAATGTGCCGGCCCTCGCGGCCAGGTGTGCACTGGCGGTTTGGTCTCAATGTCGCATACTGGACATGTGTCTCGCCATGTTCCACGCCGCTCTTCGAGGTCACCGTTAAGAGATGACCAAGTCTCGCCCTCCTCGATTCGGCACGGACAGCTCGGTGAACGTGGTTCGCGTCTTGACGTGAGTAATGTCCCGTACACAAATGGTGAGGACAAAATGCAACAGGTTCCTCAGAAGACTCTTGGTGTTCATAATATCCTCAACCCTCTGGAGCCGCGGTTACAGGCATCTGGAGCAGGCGGACCCCTTCCTCTAACCGCCCACCGTCCTGATATCACGATACCTGGGCCTTTTTCGGGGGCGCGACCGTTCCCAGCTGGCCAGCCTGCGTCGATTTCTCTCCCGGGTACACCGATTGGACCGATGACACCTCTTGGGGGTCCTTCGTCGGAACGCGGCTCTCCAACAACAGCGTTTCCTTTTCCTGCCGTAAACGATGCCAGACCGAAAGCCAGCCCAACACAACATCCCCGAGCGATCAGTATCAGCCATGGTCCGTTGTCCCGTGATCTGGATGCTCGTCAACACTCATCCTTACTCGGGGTTTCGCCTGCGAAGCGACCGTTTGAAGACGTGACCCCAGAGGAGACCAGGACTCAGTATCCTAACCTGCACCCTCTGTCGGGAATACCCACTGGTCCCCCTTCAACAATGTCGGATCCAGGTAGGTCACTCTCCCAGGTGTCAATGACTCCTCCGGGAACGCAAGCCCCTCTCTCAGCTTTACCGCCAAACAACGCGTCAGGCCGCCCGCAGCCACCTCCAATTCATCCGCAAACAACTTATCCCTCTAGCATGCAGGCTGGCCGACCGTTTCCCAGCCCTGGTCCGAGTGAATCTGTTTCGCCATGGTCGGAAACAATACGAAGGCAGGGTATGGGAGGCTCCCTCTTTGGCGTTGAGGGACAGCACGCTTTCATGACACTTCCGGGAAGCGACACACCTATACCCGTTCATATGGACTTCTCCCAAGCGTCGAAGAAAGCAGATGAAAAGAGGCAACGGAACGCCGTGGCTTCTACGAGGCACCGAAGGAAGAAGAAGATCATGCAGGAGGAAAACTCTAAACAGTTACAAGAGCTTCGGGAGGAAAGGCGAGTGATGGAAATGAGGATCGAGGAGTTAACACAACAACGGGACTTCTACCGTGACGACCGGAATCGTCTACGAGACATTGTTGCACAAACACCCTCGATCAGTGGTCTTGCTGTTGGACCCCCTAGTCCCACTTTCTCAACGAGCAACTCGTATGCAGACACTGGATCCATGGGCTACGGTGGTGACTCGTTATCGAGCGAACGACCGACTCAACGCCGCCGAACCGATGACCATCCCGAGTATTCGCTACCGCCCTACGGGTCTCCGGCGAGCGGGCACCCGAGCGCATCTCCTAGCGGGCTGCCCCCGATGCCAATCCCAGGTTACGGCGCACCATCACGACCATCGTCTGCTGCGTCCTCGGCAAACAGTGAGAGGCTGCCGCCATTGAGAGTGATGGAAGGTCGCCCCCCTGGCCCAGCTCCTGGGTCTGGCCAGGTGCAAGAGCAGGATCCGCGCACCGGTCAATGGGTTGCAGTTCAGCCCCGAGTAACAGAAACTGGCTGGGCAACTAGGGATGCCCATCGCAGACCTTGATTGTATGGGAAAGTGGCTTCGGGGTTTTCGTATTGAAGTCAACGAAAACATGTGGCTGCGTGCTGCACTTTGCGGCAATCATAATATCCCTCTACTATATAATATTGGAGTAGTTCAGGCTTTCGATCAGGATTAGGCAACTAGTGGGTGAGACTTTTGGAAGACGCATCTGTTGGGCAACCGACGAAACTTTTTATTGCTACCTTTTAATGTGTCCCTGGTTTTTTTTCTTTCATTCTGTTTGAACATGTTCTGTTGCATGCGCGGGCTACTCTTCATTGTAACGGGTGGATGGTGAAAGCGTACTTGTTTTCTTTTTCTTGTCTCGAAAAGTATACTCTGAGGCCTTGGTCGAGCCCAGACTACTACAGCAGCAATCAGTCTGAGATTTTTACGACTTTTCTGCTCTTTTCCTTGTCATCTTATATTACCCAGCCGAGACTGGGTCTGATGAATACTGATGCCAGGGCCGAGGTGCAGGAGACTTTTACTCAACAGCACGTTGCCATTTGAGGCAATGGTACATGGTAAAGATGAAGAACAGGCGGCTATGTTGTATGAAATTTCAGCGTTGTTAGAAGCAGGAGGCAAGGAGATAAACTTTGGATTATAGTTGTTTTTTTATTTATTGGTATCAGAATGGACTTGTGATATAGTATTATGCCTACTGTTCAGCAGGGAGTCGTTTAGGGAAAAGAGGTTTCTTGGTCCTTTGGTTTTGATTCATTCTGCGGGAAACTGTTTTCGGGAGCGTTACCTGATACCCTGGTTCTTGCTACTGATGAATAAGAAGCACTTGGCTCTTTTACACATGATATTGAAGTGAGTGCGCAATTATGGCGAGGGTTGAAAAATAAGGCATGGATGTTAGAAACTGCTTGTTGTCTCGAGAGGAGTATCATGCAGGAGATGACTTCCATAACGGATTGTCCACTTCCGTGGATCGAGATTTGTGGGGATGCAGAAACAACGAGGGGAGTGACCATGTATGCAAGTAAGCAAGCAAGCAGGGCGAGGCTCGTCTATCTATGTAAGTGATGAGTCGCGTGGAGAGAGAGCATTAGGCACGTCAAAGGCAATCCTTTGTCATGGCTGCTTATACTAGATACCTGCTATGTACATATATAAGCGACGTGTCTGAAACACTCGGGCTCTTCTCCCCTTAGTTCTCTTGTCTCGTTCATGGCCGTGGGAAGAGATGGCTCATGCAGATGAATGGCGTTGGGTGACTTGTCTTGCATGCATCAAGCTCAGCGGCAGTTAGACCAACGGGAATTAGCCCAGACGCAGGGGTGACTTGTGTACATATAACATACATATGCGTGTGCTTTATGTAAGTAGTTCTGTATGCGTGTGCATGCTTTCTCGTCTTGTCATGGCTGGTCTTGTTCGTCTTGTGTTACGAGGGAGGAGGGTGTACGGATAGGATAGGTGATTGCTGTCACATCCTCCAATCTCTTTAACCGGGGGTGAAACAAGGATATGACATTTGATAAATGAATGCAGTACGTACCGTCAGAGTTGAGCGGCTAAGGTCTGGGTTTCCTGTTTTGAAGACTTAATTTCAATGTAATACAAGGTCCCTTATACAGTCGTAATATGGCTATTTTAGTACGATTAGGCGTCGTGCACAAAATCAGATAAGATAATAATCTTTGAATCAGAGTTCTCACCTACATCGGGCATTTTAAGATTAAATGGATGCTTTCTGTGACTCATCTGTGACTCAATGAACTTTATATGGGGCAATATAAGCTCAACGCACAGCATCCTCATGCACACACCAACTTTTGCTCATAGCATAGTCAAGCAAAGCAAAAAAAAAAACACCAACTACCTAGCAACGCATAGTCTGAATGCTACGGCAGATACAATGCAGTCAGCCAACAACCCCATCTCCCACCACACCAGCCACACCATGGGCGAAGGTGCCGCTAGTAGCAACGGCGGCGACAATAGCAGCGGAGCGCATTGCGTGGATCACCATACGAGCCACACAATCGGCGCCACCACCAGCAACTCGGTGGCCCATGGGGGAGATGGGGTTGTTCAGGCCTCGGATGGAGAGGCTGGGGAGGATGGTAAGGACTTGAATCTCGTTCTTGTACCTTGGCTAACTAGAATCCGCAGGACACGATCAAGGCCGTGGCTTGGAAGCCTCCGTAACGAGTCTCGGCGACGAATCAGACGATTCAAGCTCTCTCGCAGACAGTTCAGGCTCCCTTAGTGATGGACTCAGCTTTGCAGCAACATCGGTACACTCTATTGGCAACCTGGCCAACTTTAGCATCATTGACTCGACTTTGCGCGAGGGCGAGCAGTTTGCCACGGCCTACTTCGACACCGAGACCAAGATCAAGATTGCCCAGGCTCTAGATGACATTGGGGTTGAATATGTGAGTCTTTCGGATGACGACGCGTCCATGTCTCAACTGACACTTGGGCCAGATCGAAGTGACTTCGCCCGCCTCGTCTGAACAGGCCAGGTTGGACTGCCAGGCCATCTGCAAGCTGGGTCTCAAGGCCAAGGTTCTGTGCCATATTCGATGCAACATGGACGATGCCAGAATTGCCGTTGGGACAGGTGTCGATGGAATGTAAGTCAATCTATCTCCAATGTGATTCAACCAGCCAACCAACACTCCATCACAGCAACATGTGCATCGGCACTTCTACTCAGCTCATGAAGCATTCCCACGGAAAGGATCTGGACTGGATCGCTGCCAAGGCCAAGGAGGTCATCGAGTTCACCCAAGCTCACGGCCTCGAGGTCCGTTTCTCGGGCGAAGACTCGTTCCGCTCCGACTTCAACGAGATTCTGAAGCTCTACTCTCTCATGGACCGTCTCGGCGCACATCGCGTAGGAATTGCCGATACCGTCGGGGGCGCCAGCTCTCGTGAGGTCTTTGACAAGATCTACACGCTTAGACAGATGGTCGGATGCGACATCGAGACGCACTTCCACGACGACACTGGATGTGCTGTCGCCAACGCCTACACTGCGCTCGAGGCTGGGGCTACTCACATTGACACGACGGTTTTGGGCATTGGAGAGAGGAACGGGATTACATCTCTCTCTAAGCTCCTGCGATGCATGCTCCAGATGAAGCACGAGTACGTTCTGACCAAGTACAATCTCGAAAAGCTTCCTGCTCTTGAACAGCTGGTGGCCGAAGTTGTGGGTGTACAGATCCCCTGGAACAACCCTTCCCTTTCGGCATTCCTCTGAATTCGCTAAATTGGATGACGGCCTTGCAAGCCTAGTAGCGAACAACTGAACTTATTCTACTAGAGGATATTGAACTTTGGGTGAGGAGAGTATCTAGTAGTGTTAGGCATAGTGCTCCAGTTAGATGCTCTTCGGTTATTCACTTAAAGTCTAAAGACTCATGCCGATTTATTGCGGTCACTCCAGTGTCTCATAGTCTGTAAAAGTAACTTAGCAACTCAGGAAAGTATGTGGGTAGGTGTCTGTAAAGGGTCTGAATGTATAGTGTTTTGCCATATTATGCGCATGAGTTGGGGGTGATTTGCATCTGTTCAAACAGGGGTTCTTATTAGCTTCTCTGGCTGAAATCTACGTAAAGATTGGGCAGCCATATTCAAATAAGCTTGATGCCAAATCCTGACTAATTCGGGGCTGATTTTTTCAAAAATGGGTAAATCGTGAGTATGCTCGAGGTTGATGAGTAACTAAACTTTTGCTATGTAATTTTTATATCGTGTTGCCCGCATTTATCCCCACATTCTAATTGTACCATCCCACGCTGTTGGATCAGATACGGAGCATTCCGCAATTCAATGTTGGTAATCTATCGTCTGAAACTCCATCTGTATCCCCTTGTCTTTTCAGGCATCGTCATCCTGTCAATGCCTTACAGGAAGACTCGCACTGTACATCTGATGAGCTCTCTTTGTAAAGGGGTAGGGCAGGCATTTGATACATGAACAGCTCCCGTATGAGACAGTTGCTTTGTAATCTGCAGTCTTTGGTTGGCACATCATATTTATGCACAAAACTCAGCCTTTCTTATGCTGTTGTTTGCCTCTAGAGACGTTACGTCCAAACCCATGCCTTCAGCTTGCCAGGGGCTGACGATCGGTAGTGACATGACGTTCCATTATGGCTAACGCTGTATGATTTTGGATCACGTCTACAACCTCTGCATGTCAAGCCCGCTCCACTGTCTCTTTCTACAGGACAATACCAGGTTTGACATGCATGAACGTTAGTCATCCGTTGTATGTGCTTTGGGGTCAACTTTGTTGGATAGTTTTCAACGATTATCTTCTCATGCAGAAGTAAACAAGTTCAATATAGAGACTTCAGGGCAATGAGGCCTAGATATTCCAAGTATTTTACATCCGAGCTGTTTGCTGTGGTCTAACAGGCCAGCTCCTCAGTTGTTGTGGCACGTTACAAAACTGCGTCTTCGCGATTGACCTAAAGAACCAGTCATGGGTCTATCATGCCATGCGTATCATGGATTGAGAATTAACTTCGAAGTGCCTAGCCAAATTAGCCCATGATGACGTCCCAGCAGTTTCATGACCCTTGCAGAGAGGTCTTAGATACAACGCTGAGGCGAAAGCACGGCTACTTCACAGAGTTTGCTACAAACTCGCAACTCTTCCTCCAAGCCATTCAGATTAAGCTTGAAGCTCATTAAGCAAACAAATAAGATGGATCTACCCAGCTCATACTTCCATGAAATTCAAAATTTGTCTTTAGGTAGTTATCAGTAACAACGACACTCAAGAGCGAATGATAATTGACTTTCTATCCACACCTACTCCAGGCCTCAATATCAACACAAAGTTCTTTCTCGAGTAGTAGAATCCATTGTTTTCTCGAGAGGGAATCAGATATTTTCAAATGGCCTGATGCGACATGATGCCAGAGGTGTAAGTCAAGCCACAACTAGGGTCGCCGCCCGCCACCTGTGGCTGGGACCTTCCTTGGCCAGCCAGCGAGCTCCAAGCTCGACATCTGGCCTCGAGCATCACTCAACACCAAACGCCAAACGCCCCGCGATCATCATCACATCAAGCCCAGGCCCAGCGCATTACGATATTGGATCCGTTTCGACTGTATCCTTGAACAGAACATATCGCCAATCGAACCAAAAGAGGCCTTGCCTCGTCGCCATCCATCATGGCCCCGCCCTTCCCACGCTCGAGCATCGAACTCGACTATCCCCTTTATGCCGTCGATTTTGACCCCGAAGATTCGACTCGAGTCGTCGTAGGTGGTGGAGGCGGTGCTGGTCGATCTGGTGTCGGAAACAAGATTGTTAGTTGGCTCTTGCGATACTCTTTACGTAGTAGTGGACTGACTGGAGGCGCAGACTGTTCTCGAGACAGGCTCAAAGCAGGAGCTTCGCACCGCCGGAGAGATCAACCTTTCTCGTGATGAAGACAGCGTCATGTCCCTGGCAGTCGGCCCTCATAAAGGAAAAACAACATATCTATACGCCGGCGTGAACTCCAGCCCTGACAGCATCGCAAAGGGCAAGAATGAGCATCTTCGAATTTTAAATGTCGATCAGTCCAGGTCGCGCGCATCTGCTGGAACCAAGACGCCCGACGCCAATATCACAGAGGTGTCGCGTACCGCTCTATTCCAGAACCCAGATATCGACACATACCAGCGACTACTGCGCATCGCGGGAACGACCGGTGCTGTAGCTACAGCGATGGGCAAGGAACCCCAGCTGGCCATTTTCGAGGCTTCGGGCACCGCTGTCAAGCTGCGCGGCATTCTGGAGCTGCCAAAAGAAGCCGAGGATCTGGATATTGTGCAGACTGGAGAGAACGAATACCAGGTCGTCTACTGCTTCAAGTACGAACTTTATCTCGTCAACATTAGCGGCAAGGAGACGAGCGAACCGCAGTTAGTCTACACGATGCCTGACGATCATGGCGAACGACCCGTTTTCCGGGCGATCCGATACATGAGCCCCAAGTTCCTTGTCGCTGCATCCAATCTCCCTAAGCGAAGCGGAGTCGTGGTGCAGGCATATAGATTGCCTAAGCCAGGCCAGCAAGATGCACGACTGTCTATCAACGCCCGGATACCAAGAAAGATCTCTGCAACTGCTCTGGCTGTGGTTAACTTATCGCCTCCGGCTTCCCCCACAGCTTCGCTCGGTGACACGCAATTTATCATCGCAATTGCTGGCCATGATTCGTCGATAACTCTCTACACGCTTGATCATACAATCGGCGGTACTGTCGAGCTGTTGTCTAAACTATGGCATATGTGTACACTCAAAGAGGTTCACGGAACCGACAATATCACTGGCGTGGCTTTCTCACGTTTCGTGACCCCAAAGACCAACATTCGTCAGCAGTACATCAAGCTTGCTAGCACTTCTCTTCAAAAGACTGTTGCTGTTCACAGCATCCCTCTGAAGAAGCACATTGACAAGTCTCCACGCAACAAGAAGGGGCCTCCTCGTCCTGTTCGCTACGTTACAGCCATGAAGTCGCGCGGCATCTCCTCTCGCCCTCTGGCCATCACCATGGCTGTCTTCGTACTCATCATTGCCCTTGTTGGACAGACTATCCTGGAGTTAAATGGTGGAAGCCGTCCAATTCTCCAAGCCCATAAGGTTTTCCCCTCTTGGCACGGTACTCTGCGTACTCCCAAGCATCCCCCCGCCGCATTGCTTAACGACGAATTTCTTGCTAAGCTCGCTGGCCGGGACGTTGCCAAGACTGCAACCGGTGAAACGCTTGTGGTATATGAGGGTGACGCGGCCCCTGCAACAGCCAGCGGCGAGGATACTCGGGTTCCAGAGCTCAAGCTTGACGTCCATGAGCCGTCAGTTCATGGGCCCGGCAAGACTTGGGACGAGTTGGGTGAGGAACAAAAGAAGGCATGGAAGGCTCGCCTTAAGGAGGCTGGAGCTTGGACGCAAGGCATGGGCGAGAGCGTGTTCAAGGGTATTCTCTTTGGCGAAATTGCTGGTGCTGTTGGCCGGGCCGTTGCTGGCTAGGCTTATTGTTCTGTAACAAGTACCATTGGGCCTCTAACTGCGCAGCGAGCCCAGTATTGTATTATTACACCATGTTATTTTACGTCTTGTAGATGATGCCAGGGAGTCTTTTTTACGGGGTCTGCTTAGGGGAGCATATCGAGCACATAACGTCTATAGTAATTGAGCAGCAAACGTCTCTGAACATTTTAATTAGTTCTTCAAGCTTCGAAGATGGAGTTTTATTGCAGAAGCTGTGATAGTACATGATGCTACAAGTTCATGTCTTCCAACTTGGTAACTTGGGAGATTTTACTGGGATCACTTCTGGAGAATCAGGGTACAGGCTCCTACGACAAGGCTTGACGCTGATCCTAGGGCAAACATAGACCTGGGACAATGCTGCAAGTACAAATACAAACATACTCCGTTGAGTTTATGAGTCCAGGTACACACAAACATGGCTTCCATGATGCAGCACCCAGACTCCGTTTCCCCCCTACAAAGACTTGGTATGTCCGGACAGAAAGTGGTCGTAATCTAATAAAGAGTAACCATGTATAGATGAAACGTTTGTGGCAATGAGAAAGATCGGTAGTTGAGTTGTCAGGCTCGTATAAACCGAGCATGTCGTCATGCTCAGGTTTAAGTAACGGTGGCTAAGAACAGATGTCGTCTTGTACAATTGTAGGCCTAAAGGAGAATACCTGAGCAGCCTGTTAAGCTTGATTTGAGATTGTATAGTTTAATTGCGGTAACGATAACGAGAGCGTAGATGTCTTTGTTTAGGTATTATCATGTCCCAATCAGAGTTAATGTGTGACTTCTCTCGTCCCTTGTTCTTTCACCATCGTTCGTATCACCCGTCCTTTCTATTCCCTATAAAAATCTTCCAATTTTAGTTTAATTAACATCAAACTAGATGCTGATGTTGATTTGATTAACCATTTCTTCATTATATTCTATCAGCGGCAGTCCACCATCATTCATATCTCAAGCCATCCCTTACCTTTGAGGACCTCTCTAATCCCGATATTTTACTGAGAGTCTCTTTATAGAACTCTCTTAATGAGTAAAACATTATTTCGCAAATGCTAGTTCACGCATCCCCTATGTCACTAGCCGTTTGATGTGTCTGATATAGCTTCATGGCGCTTCTTGGGCTGTTGTGAGCTGACTGACAGACGACATTTCATGAGCAAATATACTCTATAACGCTTCCGGATTGCTCATACCGATCACTAGTCGTCTATTACTTCGAACATATTATGTCTACTGTCCCACAGCTTTGCCTGTAGGTCGTTTAGGTACTGCATCGCTTGGCTAGAGCGGTCTTGTACGGTTCAGCACCACCACGACGAGAAAATCGAATTTGTCTTCATCACTAACTCAGAGCAAATGCATATTCAAGGCATGTTTCGCGTTTTCTGACGGGTGTCTTGTTCTAAAAGGCTGTTCTCGCCAGAAGAGTATGGATCCTACGATAGGAACCTGACAACATGCACTGCACGGTCTCGATGGAAAACTACAATAATTTCTTGAACTGCGTGTAATTTTTGGCCATTGAGCTCATTCAACATACAATCTTCAAAATTTTCATTGGTTCAACTAATGGCACAGCTTGAGCGTCAAAATTGATCAGCATAGAAAGAGCAAGAGGCTATCACTTGGACGAAGCTATAGCGTCGCAGGCCACGAGCTCTCAAAGCGTATCTATCATCCCCTGCAGAAAGGAATGAGTAGGTAAACAAACGTCCGGGCGTGCTTCCATAGCCTTAGGCTATTGGCTATCAAGGTTACCAAAGTGGATGGGTTACCACGTTCCAGTCAACGACGATCTCTCTCGTAGTTTCATTGAGTTTTGCTCGTAGCTCAGGTCCGTCAAGCGTCATTGTAGCAACACTTTACATAGTAGACACGGTAAGTTTGCGCCGCAGTCAGATCTAGCCCAGGAACTGGCCTGCTTGACGCCGTTCCGAACGGCCAGGCCGATGGTAAGGTCGCCGAGGTAAGCCCTCAACGTCCGCCTGGCTTCACATGGATGTCAAGGCCATCACTACCGTCCTAGCCGTCTTATGGACAGCTTGGGCTACCTACAGGTGCGGTGATTGGCAGACGTTCAGAGATGGCTTTGAATTGGTGAGGATGATGAGACCAAGGCTTGAACCAAAACCTGTGGCGTCTCCGGATTAGGTCGAGTCTTCAAGACCAACTGCTCCAGTGATGTAAGAATTCAGCTTATTGTGTTTGTTTCGTGCGTATAAGCCAGCGAGTTGCAAAGTAACCTTTGGTGAATCGACGCTGCAGTCAGACTTGTCATTGTTGACGGTTGCGCAGGCTCAGAGGCTTGGCCGATTTCACCAATAGATCACGACAGAGGCTTGAGGAATGACGCTGACTAAGTGTCAACTCTCGTATACTGCGAGATCAAAGCGGTGGCTATTACACGATGGAACGTGCTTTTGAGAGGAGTACCTATCCCCGTGCCAAAGTATCTTTGATCTGATCCATGTTCAGCAGGGTCTGGAGTTGTTCTCCGTATCTTGGTGAGGAGGGCAACGAAATGGGTTATCAAAGTGAGCAAGAAGCACTGTTACATAAAACAAGCCTCTGAAACGAACAGCGCTCAATTTTGTGGCAGAGACATTTTGGGAAGCACCCCTTTCAGAAACGTTTGAAGCCTTTTCCTTGTTCCCATGGGCTTAGAAGCGTCAATGAGATTGACAGATGGGGGACATGTTGATGAACACCCTGGCACTACAGGGTCGATCCTTGTTGGAGAACTGACCTCATTTCTTGGCGAGATAGCAGCAGTCTCTGCTTGTCTCTGTTTTATGCCGTTCCTCTCTGTTCCTTTTTCTTCTTCTTGTTCTGCGGTTCAACGGTGCTTGAATCATGTCTATGCGGTTGCATGCACGTACACGTACAGTACAGTACTGTAGCAAGATGCAGCTCGACGAGAAAGGAAAAAGAATAACAGACCCTGGGCCTGTGCTTGCCCCTGTCGGTGGCGAGGTTTTGGCATTCCATCCACATTCCACAGGCTCCCGGCTAGCTGGGTCGATCTTTTGACGTGCAATTAATTGCATATTGCAATATGGAAGCTGTACATGTAGGCATTGGTGAGTGATGTCCCCTTTTCTCGAGGTTTCATTGTATGTTCTTGATATGATTAGGGTCCCTTGTCTTGTGCTTTCTATACTCACTCTCTGCTCTAGAGGCTGGGCTGACGTGTATCCCCAGCTCAATATCACTCCCGAAGTCCTAAAGACCACCGTTTTGTGGCATGAGGCCTATTTTTTGGTGGACCAGTGGTTCAGACATTCATCAACGTGTCGCGGAGGAATATGTCTTTTGGGTAAGTCATCGAGAGAGAGCAATATCTGAAGACGATAGTCCCTGGCGCCAAACGGGATCGTCCCCGTCTGGGTAGGACAGGGCTTGGACAGGTCCCATAAGCTAATCCTAATCCGCTTACAAGAGCAACTGGGGGGGACGTTTCTAGGAGTGAGAGGAGAGAGTTGACAATGGCCTAGTTAGTTATGTTTTCTCTCTTCATGATCACTTACAAAAAGCGTTTCATTTTCGTAACGAGGCTCAAGCAAAGAAAACGCGTGTACGGGGAACCTGAGTCAATGTCAAAGCGCGCACGATACGGTTTGGGTCTTGGGAGGCTGCAGGGGCACGGCAAGCCAAGACGAGACGAGAGAGGGTTCTTTTTAAGCATCAAAGGGCTGTGGTGAGACATTTGCGTAAGCCAGGCACCAGCATGTACTATATCCAAGGCAGTGAGTGCAGTAGAGTGGTGACAACGAGTATTCAGCTCGTTAGACAGACAACAAGTGATCTTGTAGGCAACAACATGCCTTTTCAAGTTGAGTTTCTCGTCAGGGCCGCAACATATTCATATTCATATTCATATGCCCCATTTAAGAACATGGTGGTGACCCAGATCTCACCAGCCACACTATGGATGATCCCAGCGAGCGGGAGCTAAGCAGATCGTCGTCTGGGCGAGGCGAGGCGAAAGGGAAAAGAAAAGAAAGAAAGAGAGGAAAAGAGGGAGCCCAGCTTAAAACCAAGGCTTTGAGATTCGTGTTACTCTGCAGCTTAAAAAAGAAATAGGTGAGCTAGAAAATTCTCAAAGAACTGGGCATGTTGAAATGTGGCAGCCAGTGTATCGAGTTTAACAAGCCTGACATGGGGCTTGTGCCATGAGTCAAGACCGCTGTCTACTACTATGTACATGTTTGCCAATCAACGCTACTATTCTGGGACACTTTATGAGTTGCCAGAGGCTGAGGCTTGGTTATATGTTTGATAGAGCATTTGTGATGCAGGGTAGATGGATGCATTTGACTCTGGTACCTTGCATTCCCTTTTCATGATCCTACTCAGCTGCCATGCGTTTACTGACTGGCTCTCATAGGCTGTGTGCTCATCAAGGTCGGAGGCCTGCAGTTGTGGTTCGACAGAGCATGTGTGTCTCAGAGATGCAGCAGCGGGGACAAACAATCTTGGGGGTAAATTATCAGTTAGCGCCAAGTCACAGTAGGAAATGGCTTGCGAGCAGGAGGAGAAGAAGATGATGAAAAAAAGCAAATGCAGATCTGCATCGAAGCATGTCCATGCAACGGAAACATACTTATATTGCAGTTTGATCGTCAAATCTAACAGTACGAGCCCAAATGCTTGGACACCAGCCACCGGACAACGGTTGGGATCGTAGCGGGACGATCGAGAATCCAATTCCAGTCCCAAAGGCCTGGGTCCCGAGTGATCTCAGGGTCCGGGCTCTTTGCTAGGTGCTAGGTGCTGGGTGCTAGGTGCTAGGTCGCTATTTAGAATTTAACGCTACCAGAGGAATCCCCTTGGACGATGGTCAGCAAGGGGGGAGTAACGGCACCTAGTCTAACTGTTTATGAAACGCTGTTTTGGGTTGATCACTACAAAACTGTAGACGTCGACGCGATTCAGTTGCGCGCTGCTGATGATGCCTCGATATCGGATGGGTGTTGCAGTAAAGGAGAGAAACTGGTATATAGATGGACGTGATGAGATCAGTGATCCACAATGGGTTGGCGGTTCGGTTCATCAGCAGCTGATTCGAGATGGTTAAGAATCTTGAGTTGGGGGATTTTGAATATGCAACTTGGTGCTTGTGGTTTTTGAAACTGTAGAGTGTTAGCTATACACAGATATACCTAATCAACAGAAACATATAGTCCTTGACAAGGATAGACAAAACCATATCATACATAGCCGCGATAGCAGCGTAGTCAGTCAGTCATCGTGAGAGTGACCTGGCAGAGCGAGGAGGGACCCTCGATGGCCCTGGTTTTCTTCATCTGGCCAATCGACCTGAAGCTAATGCGGTGCAGCATGGGCACTAAGCCTAGCTGGGGACAACCATTACCTTGAAGTGGTGGTGACGGCATTGAGCCAGACCGGGATGTGAAGCCTCGCACCATTTTGGTTTCCCATCCGGAGCTTTTCTCCTTTGAGGCTTGCGCATGACGGATAAATATATTTTTTAATAAAAAAATTCAATCGCAAGAATACATCAGGATCTCTGCAGTTTTGCAGTTGATAGATCTCCTACTTCATGGCATAACAAAAGGGCCTGCGCGGTACACATACCGAGCCCCCGAGCGCGCCTCAAAAAGGTGTGAGCGGGCTTGTGCAGGGATGAAGCATGATGGAGGACGAGGACCAGCCAGCCTGCGCTCCCTGGTGAGGCGGCCAAAAGAGCGGGAAGTCAAGGGAACGTCTTTTTAGAGGTTCGACTTGAGTTGGTGCCCGGTTTTGGTGTGTGTGACGATGACATCTTGGGCCTCGTGGCATCCAATCTTTTTAACTTGGATACAGCACTCTTACTGCCAGAATCATGTCGGCGATAGAGAGAGAGAGAGAGAGAGAGAGAGAGCGAGAGAGCGAGAGAAAGAAAGAATGACTCGAAGAATGTTTCGGGATGGAATATGTCTTTTGACGCCTGTCAACCAGGTGGAGTGGGAGATCCCTTGACATAATAGGACCCTGTTACGGTAATATGCGGATACTGCACCCCCGTCGCCGACCACGACCTTCTTTCTACCCTACCCTACTCCCGACGATGAGGGTGTCGTTTACTTTACTGCCTTCAATTGAATTCTCAACCCTCTTCGGCTGCTGGCTCTTATGTGAAAATAACGTATTTCAACTCTTTAATTTGAACGAAAGCAGCCCATTTCCTGAGGGGTGCATGATCCACGAGCAGAGGTCAGTCACTCAGTCAGTCACTCATTGACAGCCCACCACCACTACTACCACCACCACCATCACCACCAAGTCCTTCATACTTGCACAGGATCCACCTACTTACCTGGCATTTCATGCTCTCAGACATTCACGCTGCAGCCTGTCAAAAGTGCACTCGGACGAACCATGCATGTCCTCTCACTATATCCGGCTCAGATGTGAGCCGCTTGGACGTGAATCTCGTGACGGTCGACTTTGCGCAAGACAAAAGGGCATATCAGTTTTCCAAAGCAGACAGATTGCTTGATAGAAGCTGAAATAGAAGCCCTTGGCCATGCTGGCACCCGCAAGTACCCAGTACCGTGCCTGGGCGTCCTCTGTTCCCCAACCGGGCTAGGGGAACAGGGGTGAGGGGGGCTTCCAAACGACCAGGTCTCTTTGCTCTGCTGCGCTCTCCTCTCACTTTTCGATTCGATGGGGACTCGGGCCAATGACGGAGATGGACTTTGAGCGTCTGGTGCATGTTGCAAGTGTGTCATGTTTTGTTTGTTTGTCGCAGACTCTCTTTGCAAAAGGCCAAGATGCTTCCCTATGCTACATCTACTAAGCCACCCGCTTGATGGGGGAGTTTCGACAGACACCTTATTCTCGACTACCCCACTGATTTGCGCTGCATCCTGGGCGTCAGTCAGATACCTACGCCAGGGCCTGCCAATATATTACAAGCTATCCGTACCTAGCTAACTAATAAATGACCGAGGAAACAGACGTTGACAGCTCGTGAAATGAGATTATATAGCATGTGAGCCGGGAGCAACGGCGCAAGCAGCATGAGCGATACCGTTCCTTTAGCTCTAGTCGGATCTTCAACGCTCATTCTATTTCCCCCAAGGCCGTGCGCTGTTGTGTTGAATCGACGGTTGACACTTTGATGTTCGGTGTCTGTTGTTTCACCTGTCGCCAACCCCAGACGCGAGAGACATCCGTGGGTAGGTAGGTATAATAAACACAATACAATAGGCCGAATGCAGAGCCAATCCAGGAGAGAAGAAGAAAAAGAGTTGCTACTACCCCATACATAAGGCAACGAGTTAAGTTAAAAAGAGTGATTATGCTAGCTCTAGCGGCCGTCCCACGACGGATAGACGCGCCCATGCGTATGTATGTATGAGGAACTGGTCGCCACCAAAAAAAAACCTACCTGCCACACCGGGCTGAAATCGCATCACTCATTAGATAGACATGGCTGACAATACAACTCTCCATGTAAGTTAAGCTGGGAATGAGTAAACAGGCTCACTTAGAGGCTGATCCATATGGCGGTATGGTTACGTACCAGAAGATGCAAGACGGATGCAAGACGGACGGCATGCAAGACGGGAGCAACAACCACCACACCTCACCTCTCAGTCAAGGCTGCGTGAGATTCACCCAAGCCTCAGGGTTCTCGAGAGACAGACGGTCAGGTACTGTACGGTAAAGGATCCAATACAATTCAGGGCTAGCCTGCCTCTTGGCTCAGGCCCAGGCGCCCTGCCGACGCCCGTCCATGCCCCCGTCTGCTTTAGTGCGACTCTGCCTTATCCACCACAAGTTCCTTGGACTTTTTTTTCTGGTGCTGTCGACGTGGTGAGCTCTCGATGTGATGTGTCTGTCAGGTTGAGGATGAGGATGAGAATGTGTATGGGCTGTTGTTGGCTGCTTGGATAAGTTTTCCAAGTGAGCGAGGATTGTAAGAGGCAGTGAAAGTTAGAGTTTGACAGTTGACACCGGCTAGCTGGCCCTCGACTGCTGCTCGTGCCTGGATTTACACTTTGGGCTGTCCAGATGTTGTACGGTCCCTTGAAAGTGCCCTGTATTGATTGATATTGGATCACTCGCTGATGTCAATATCACCCCCCTCAGAAACTCCCTCTTCTCTCTGCCGTCACGCCATCTCTGACTTGCTCACTGCTGTTACATACAGAAACGACAAGACAGGTGGTTACGCATCACCGTTACCAGCAGAGTCCATCATCAAGATCAAGATCAACACGGGCGTCATTTGCCCTCTTCTCTTCACCAGGGCTCTCCACCAAACTGCAACTCGGCAGTCGCCCTGGCCCTTGGCAGCAACAAGTTGCGCCCACCTAAGCTTTCTCCCAGCCTATTACAATTCAATGTCGAGTGGGAGGGTGTGGCTACCGAGTCAAAGTATCAGGTACCTCAGATACCTAGCTGCTCTGCTTCGTGACCAGGGTGGCTCCCGGCGCCGCCAAAATTCCACACCACACATTACCATTACCACCTTGGAACCCCCAACCCAAGGCGCTTGCGACCTTTTCCACCAAAACAACACCAACACCAACTCCAACACCGCCCTGGGTTGACGACTTTGCTCCCCTCTCCCCCAGACGCAGACGGTTTGACGACGATTCTGACGATTTTTCCTTTTTGCTTCTACCTTTATATATCTTTGCATTTTATCATCATTGCTCTCCATCACATCACAGTCCTGACGGCGGCGAGTCGATCGATGCCTTTCCTACCACTCCTCGAGACCCGACAACGCTAGCCTCGACGATTACTGACTGAATCACGCTTCCTTTTGGAACTTCCTTCACACGTCCACCGCTCCCTCGAATCGCCGAACATTTAAAGCATTAATACTACCACGACCGCAATTCCGCCGTAATTCTCCTCGTGACGACAAAAAAAAGTTTCCAACTCTTTTTCCAGTTAGCAACGCGGCGCCCTCGACTTCAAACAGACAGACCAGGCTCGAGTACGCACGCTTCGACACGCGCGACGTATTCTGGCGGCCTAGCACTTTCAAGCATTCACTGCCTTGCTGTCGCACAAACGACTGCCTCTTTATGGACCGCCCCGTCTTTTTATAGGCAACCTCGCAGTCCTTTGACGCATCTCCGCCTCGTTACTCGTAACGGACCCCTCCCGCCGTAGCTTTTCCTGCACCGCCTTGCTCGATCTTAACTTTGCGTTTCTTGGACTTGAGGTCAATTTCCCACCAAAAACCTTTTCCGTCTCTCTCCGACTTGCTTGTTTATTTTCAAATCCACGAATTCAGGACTTGGAGAGACCGTTCTTGCTGGTTATACCGGGTCTTGTCCCGTCATCTTCAAAGCGGCCATGGCGGCCAACATGCAGCACATGGCAGGGGCCGGCCAAATGATGCAGCAACAAATGCGAAAACCGACCACCAACCAGCTGCAGCAGATTGTTTACCAGAACTTAGTGCAGCACACGCAACCTTTCACCAACATCTGCTGGCAGTCAAACGTTGCTATCTCGGACCGCATGGGAAAAACTATGAACCTGTACGCCCCTACTTCTTTACCTTTTCTTGTCTTTTTACCTTTTCCTCTCTCCTCTCCACCTTTTCTTCTCCCCTCTTTACATTTTCTTTGCCTTTTCTTCCCTCTTCTTTACCTTATCTTCTCTCTTCTCCCACCCGAAACGTTTCTGGCCGCAGCAAACACTGACCATTTCATATATAGAATTTCAAACATCTCCCTTGCTGTGAACAATAGCGATTTTATGAAAGCCGCGGAATGGGGCTGTAACTTTGAGCGCGAAGCCTTTCACAAATCACCCACAAAGGTACGGTTGGTTTTTCTGTTATTTTTGGATGGCGCATTGACCACAGTTTAGGAGGCCTATGACCAGGAGATGGGCAACAAAATCATGGAGTTCTTTAAGCGACGACAAGCCAACGAGACCAATCTCCAGAATAGCATGAACGCTAGCGCACAGGCCCAAGCAGCTCAAGCTCAAGCACAAGCGATGATGAACCTACAAATGGGCCGTGGTATGAGTCAAGGCCCCCAACAAGGCTTTCAGCATATGCAGCACCAAATGCCCGGTGGCCAAATGGGTCAAGGACAACAGCAAATGCAGATGGGTGGAGGAATGAACATGGGCATGGGCATGGCGAACCAAGCAGGCCGCGGAATGCCTCCGGGCCAACAGATGATGGGCATGAACGGAGGACAAAATCGACCGCAACCATCTTCATTCCCTCAAGAGATGGCCCGTCTTTCACCCCAAGATAAAATCAAGGTGTCCGAGCTTGCGACTAAGATGTTCAACACTGCTTCGGAGCAGCAAAAGGCGAACACGCGTATGCAGCTTTCACAAAGGCTTCCTCCTGCGCAGCTTGCCGACTTTCAAAGCCAGGGCAAGGATCCTTTGATGTGGTTCTACCAAAATCAGGCATTCCAGGTTCTTAAAACAAACATGAGCAGGATACAGCAGCAGCAGCAACAACAGCAGCAGCAGCAGCAAGGACAACCGCAACAAGGGATGGCACAGAACGCCAACAACCAGGCGCCAATGATGCAGCAGCAGGCAAGCCAAAAGTCTCTTCGTCAACAACAACAACAGCAGCAAGCTCAGCCTCAGCTCCAACAGCAGCAACAACAGCAGCAGCAGCAGCAACAATCGCAGGGGCAAGGGCAGCAGCACCAGCATGGTATGGCGAACGGCACTCAAGGCAACAACGAGTATAATTCCTTCGCACCAAATATGGAAAGCATCAAGGACCAGCAGATGAATGGACTCATGGCTCAACAAGCCGGCCAGATGGTTGTACCCGCTAGTGGAGGACAGAACCGCAATTCTACACCGCAGCCTATCGGCCAGAACACACCAAACCAGCAAGGTCCAAGTCAGGGTCCTCGACCGGCTCAGCAGCAACAGCCCCAGCAGCAGCAGAACATGAACCTCCAAGAGATGAAGATGAACCAGGCTGCTCAACAGTCTCAGGCTCAGGCTCAGCTCCAAGCCCAGCAGATGAAGCAAATGCAAAATCAACCAGCAATGGGCGGAAACATGCAGCCTTCCCAAAGTCCTGCCATGAACACACTAAATACGCCTGTTTCCCGACCACCGAACAACATGAACCAGGGAGCGGGTCAAGGTGGTGTTCAGTTTGGCGATCAGCGGTTTAACCAAGGAGCCCAGCGACCTAACAACCAGAATTTCCAGAACATGCTCGCCAGCCTACCGCAAGAGCAACGTGCTATGGTGAGCGGTCTGACTCCTGATAAGCTGAACGAGGTGATGCAGCGATGGCAGTCTAAGCGACAGGAGCAGATGGGCATGAACGGTGGCCAAGCCGCTCCAGGACAGATGCCGAATCGCCCTCCTAGCCAGATGGGTCAGATGAATAACAGCATGGGCGGACAAATGCCGGTCGGCATGCAACAACAGCCACAGAACGGTGTACCCATGGGCGGCAATCAGCAACAAATGCAGATGCCTCGGATGCCTGCAAACCAACAAATGGCCATAATGGATTCGATGGACTTGCCTCCTCAAGTGCTGAGCCAGCTCCCTCAAGTGCCTGCAGATGTTAAGAAATGGCGCCAGCTCAAGATGTGGCTTCAGCAGAGCAACATGAGCCAGAGCGCCAGAAACCAGCTGGCAGCGATTCAACAGAAACAGTTCCAAATCATGCTTCAGAAAGCCTCCCAGCAGCCACAGGCTCAGCAACAAGGGCAGCAGTTGTCACCACAGCAGGCCCAGCAGCAGCAGCAACCTCAGCAGCCACCGCAGCCTGGTCAGAACAATGTTAACCCTGGCATGCAAACACCAGGCGGACCTGGACCTAATCCCCTCCAGGCAATGCGGCCACAGGGACCTGCTGGCTTTCCACCACAAGTGCTTCAAGTCACTCCGCATGAAATCGCTCAGGTCAGAAATTCGCGACCCAGTCTGGCCGGGGTGGGCGATGAGCAGCTTCGCGGCATGATATTGCAGATGAAGAAGCAATCCTGGATGCAACAGCAACAGTTGCGACAGCAAGCTCAAGCACAAGCTCAGGCCCAGGCACAAAGCCAAGTAGCTCGCAATCAGGGTCAAGGTCAAGGCCAGCAAGGTCCACAGAACCAGATGGGTGTACCTCAAGCCCAGATGCAACCTCAACAACCACCTCAACCAAACCATGCGATTCAGACCCAGAATATCCCAGTTCCCAATGCCATGGGACAGAATGCTACTGCTCAAGTGACTGGCCAGAAGCAGTCGAGCGTCACTCCAGAACAGACACGTGCTCGGCCTCAGCCTGCCAACAACCGAGTTCAGCCTCCTAACCCATCGCCAGCGTCCGCTCCGAAGAACCTCAAACGCCCGAGCAACGACGACAACATAGATATGCCCGACGCCGCGAAGGCAGCACCTGCGAGACCTCCGTCGCAGCCTAATCAGCAACAGCCGCAGCAGCAGGGCCCAAGATTGTTGACGCCACAGCAAGTCGCTGCGCTCACACCAGAACAACGAACCAAGTATGAACAGCTTATGAAGATGCAAATGAGCAAGGCAGGGCAGATGCAGGCCCAGCCTCAGCCTTCAGCAGAGAGCATTGCACAAAAAGAGAACATGGCACGTCTCAAGGCGCTTGGACAGGAAGAGCAGCGACAATCAATCCAGGAAGTTATGGAGGATATTCCCATGACACCCCAGGAGCACGACAATACGGCATCCAAGCTTCAACGAATTGTTCTCGACATGAGCAAGATTGGCCGTGGCTTGGGCAAGTGGTATGGCATTACCCGTGATGACACGCGTGCTAAGAAGTTCTTCCGAATGGTAAGTTTGCCCACAAATTCTGATGAGATGGCGTGTACTAATTTTACGTAGCGTTGGAGGATTCTTAAGCAGTTCGCCGATGGTGAGAAGATGACCGTGCTCAAGGACACATTCTCGATTAAGACATCCGAAATCGACGAGGCTCGAAGCATGCTTGAGAGCATGGCAAAGGATCTAGCTGCCAGCGTTTACGCGACAAAGATGAACATGGCTAAGCAACAGGGTACCCCTCAAGCTCAAAACGCTCAGCTTGCCCAGCCGCCGCAGCAGCCTCAGCCATTGCCCCAGCAGCAACCGCAAGCTCAACAACAGGCACAGCCACAGGCAGGGCAACCAGCTTCCTTGAATGCTGAGAATTTGCGCAAGAATTCTCAAGCTCAAAGCACTACTCCCAAGGGCGGCAACAAAGCTGGCCAGGCGCCGGCTGCCCCAACTACTGCTCAGCCACCTTTCCAGTTTGGCGCCTCGTCTCCTCATGGCAACCCAAGCTACGTCGGAAAGCCCAAGGATATGAACCTGCAGCTGCCGCCATCACGCAAGAAGCAGAAGACCACCGGACAGACACCACAGGGCGCTACGCCATCACCTCAAATCGGCAAGAAGGGATACCCAGAACTCCGAAGGGCGTCCGAGTCCCAGGCTCCTCCCAAGCCGGTGCTTCTCTGCCAGGAACGAGAGTGCGAGTTTTCGACTACTGGTTACGCGACTGAGCAAGCTCTTCAGCAGCACATTCTTGAGGAACACACCAAACCACGGGAGAATCCTATGAAATTCGTGCAAGAAAACCTGGCTTTGGCTCTAGGACTTGAACCCGATGGTTCGGCCAAGAAGGACCAGAACATTGAGGCAGCCGCCATGACTTTGACCAACTCGAAGCAAGGCCAGACACCTGTCACCATGGCGGCTACTCCTGTGTCTACTGATGGTGGTATGAAGCGATCGGGCAGCAGCATGGGCAGACCTCAGGACAAGGCCGGTGCTAAGGCTGGCACTACGCCCAAGCTAGCAGATGCCAAGACGACCGATAACTCTGCCGCGGACCCTTGGGCCAATGCAACGATCGATACGGATATGCTTGTCAACAATCTTGGGGTTGAGCGTGGTTATGGCTTCTACAACAACCCATTCTACGACTACAACGCCCTCAGCCACTTGACGCCAAGGGACACTCCTGACTCGGCCAAGGACAGTGGAGATAGTGAGCCCAACAGCGATATCTCTGAAGGCGCGAGCCTTGAGATGAACTTCAATTGGGCAAACATTGACACCGATCTGCTTCTCAACATGAACAACACCAGCTTGGATGGAAGCGACGGCTCTGGCAATGACGCGAATGGCGTGGATCCTATGATGCTTTTTGAACAGCCTATGGCACCGGAGCCAGACTGGGACGACGTGAACATCGACTTTTCGAAGCCTTTTCAATTCGATACCAGCCGCTATTACTACATGGCTACCTCATAATTTTCGGAGCCGTTGAACGGCATTGTATAAAGGCATATTTGCCTGAAAAAGACGCCCGGGCCGATAATTGGGTTGATGTTTTCAAGGCCCGGGTTATATACCCCGAGCAGTGCGACGTGTTTTTATATTGTTTCCCGGTTTCGACGCCGATCTTGGGAGCGAATTGTTATTTGCATTTTGTTTTTGGAATACAGTTATGATGCGTGGAAGTTGGCAGACAGGCAGTAAAAGGTGGCAGGGATCGAAAACATCATGGAGGGCGCATTGTTCGGGCCAGGTAGTAGATCTGTAGGATTCGAGGAGCAGGGGGCACTTGGGAGTTTTTTGTTGGTAGGAGACCATGTTTTGTAATGCATGACGACTTCTCTGATGATGGTTTCTGGAGCTCGCGGTGGTGGTTTTTGTTTGATATGAAGCTACCAGATGCTTCTTTTTGCAGTGTCGAATTAGCGGCTAGCGGGCTGTAGAGACCCATAGGTATGGGTCTGGAACAAATGATACCCAGCGTTTTGCTATCTTTTCCGTGCTGTGTCGTAATGTGATGGGCTTTGTGTGAGGTTGAGTTAACTTGAGGTCCGGTTGGCATTCCGGGCCTGCGTCCGGACCGGCACGGAAGATGCCCCACAAGGCCCGAGCCTCTCCGGAAAGGACAAGCGCCAGAGCGGATGAGTCTTGGGCTAAAGAACGTTGATATAAGATCGTAAATAGGCAGGTAACTTGAAAAATTTGTCAAGGCGTTTGTGAACTCGGACCGGTATGATTACCATGTATTTTTCATCTTTCCTGAGAGGAAGCCCGCCGCGTCTGCAAAGCATCATGGCCGCAATCTCCGCCACTACACGACTTTGGTGTTTCGCCGTTCACGTTGCAGAGGCAGGTTTTTCTACACTCGTTTTTGTCCTGTGAAGTGCAAATGAATCAGTTCCAGGGCATCGACTAGATATTCCGATTTGTCCGCGTATTATATCTTGACAAACCGCGATACTGGCTGGGAAAGGCTTCCGAAGAAGCCAAGTCTCACTTAAAATCCATCAATTGGTGTACCTATATAAAAATGTCGCCAGCGCAACTAAACCACGCAGCCCTACTCATTATTATCTAGGTAGCGATGTGAACAGCGGCAAGACTCTCCTTAGCTACCGTCTTCCTCACCAGAAGAGTGCACTTGACACATGATCATATCTGAGAAAACCTATCGCTTCAACGAATCCACCCAATCTCATCTTGATAAGAAATGTCACTTGACACCAAAATTCCAGCTATAGTATTTGTGAGAATAATAGCTCTTGTAGTCGATTCTCACCTGCAACCCCTTATCTGTCACCTTCGCCGTGACTGTAGGGAATCTAACGGATCAATGGTGCCCCCTTTTTGAAGGAAACGTCTACTAAGTCTTTGACGAGCCAGGACATACCTTGAACGGTCAACCATTACTTTACGCGCACCAATTTGGTGAAGCCGATACACTGTTTCCACTCTGTGACTTCCCTGTTGTGTGATCCACCGAAAAGATCAGAGGCTGATATTATCTTTGCACACTAGCTCTTGTGTCAGCTCATGGCTATATTCCTTGGTCAACTTGATAGCTAGTGCCCTGTGCTCTGTGAGAGTTACAAGGCTTTGGCAGGCTGGAAGGGATCAACGATAATGTTGCCAACTCGAACGGTACATGATGGCCTTGCAGCTGTCATAATGGCTATTGTCCATAGACGAGAAGTAAAAAGACGACATATCAGTTACACGAGTTGGAGGGGTTTCTATTAAAAATAAGGCTACTGCACCCGGCCCGCGACGGGATCATGCCCCACAAGGCGCGGAAGCACAAGACGCTAGTCTGAATAAAGACTAGACTGGAGAACACTTCGACACGGCACGCGAGTGCGCAGTTGTTGACGGCTGGGGATGGTTATATAAGCGAAGCTAGACCGGATAGAGTAATAAGTAAATAAGATTGACGAGGTTGGCGGATCCAGTCAAGGTACGTCCCGGGGGGTGGCTAGGAAGGGAAGCTTGAGCGCGACCGTGTCGTGCGTGCGTGAAGTGGGTGGAGCGAAAGTGAGAGTTGAGAGGCTGGGTTGGGTTAGGGTTCTCGACGTGACAGGTGAAGGATGAGATGCAGAGTCAACGGGGGGACATGGCATGGCGTGGGCTCAATTTAACGAGGAATGCTGCTTGGTAATAGGAGCTTACTTGTAGTGGAAGAGTTGTGAGCATTGAGAAGGTATTGCATCAATTCAATAAACCCCAATATCATGAGTAAAGACGCATATTCTGTCGATTGATCTATTTCTTGTTTATATTTATATTTATATTCTTTGTTGTCGTGTTTCGTTAACCAGCAACTTCTCTCTGACGCACCCAGCGCCATCCAATCCATTCAGGCCCCAAGCTTTAAGTGCTAGTTAAATCCCCGCCTTATCTTATCGCGCGTCCCTACAAAACCACCACTTTCCCATCTAACCAGGTTCCCACTAACACGCTCCAACACGCAGCAAAAGACGCGAACCGAGACAAGATTGGTTCATTATTTAATCAAGCCTCTCTATTTGCCTTTTTTCTTTCTTTCCCTCCCTTATATCTATTCCCGCGTCTCCTCATACGTATATGTCGATACCCGCCTCTGCTGCAATGGAGCCGTCCGGGACATCATCATCGACATCATCACCCGCAAAGCGACGTGTGCTCGCTCCCCTCGATGCCAACGCGCTCGGCACACCAAAGAACCTGTTTAAGCCTGCGCTCGGCCACAGTCCCGTCAAGATGGCAATTGAGGGAAGGAAGAGGTTGCTCGACATTGAGGGCAGCGCGCCGCCGGCCAAGAAGGCGTGTCTGGGGCGTGATGAGGTATGTCGCTCTACCATCGCAAATCATCATCAGAGGAGAGGACTTGCAAGCTGAAATTGACTGCTTAGGACGCGTCCGAAAGAAGCGCCAGTCCAGACGTGAGCTCCGTCTTCGACACGTCTGCCAACGACGCCTCATGGGCTACCACGACGAGCGAGCATGACACAGCGCCCACAGCGACAGCGACAGCGACAACGACAGAGCAGCAATCTACACGGCAGACATCAACACTAACACGCCAGCAAATAAGACAAGTACGTGCAGCGACGCTCTCACATTTACAATGCAACATGCACTAATACTCCGTCATAGAGAGCAGAAACACTCCGTCTCCGCCTCGCCCTCGCAAACTACAAAGTCCGCACCGGCCAGACGACCGTGCCTCTCTCCGAACTCCAGCAGCGTCCTCTGCCCCGCGAGTCACCACGCGTTGTCCGCGTGCAGAGCCCAGAGTCCCCCGCCAAGACCAACGAGCCCGAGATGATGGAGCGCCGGGCGTCCACGGACTCCCAAGCAACAGAGCTTGCAGAAGAAGAGGAAGATGAGAGCTGATGAGCTCAAAAATTAATGGAAAACCAAAAAAGGCAAAATGGGTGGGACGGTGTTGAGGAGTTCTCTTTTTTTTATTTTTACATCATGACAATTCATACCTCATGGGTGGAGCATGTGAATGAAGCGGGGCTTTGGCTTGCAAGGCAGGCAAGTCTATTTTGTTTCACGTTTATGGGCGGCTTTATCTGGATACGAATTCCCCAGAGATATCCTACGGCGTTATATGGTTGAGTTTAGAGATATCAAACAAAGGCAGGGGTTTTTGTGCGATACCTCGACATGTTCATGTTCATGTTCAGATTCACGGGCACGTATCTAGTCCAATTGCTCCAATGATATGTTTACTTCAATGATCACCCTATTCGAGAATATACAATACTGTCGACTACAGGACAGCAGTATAGTTACGCCAAATACGCTACTCAACTTCAACCACGATACATGTAGCTTATGCTAGCCATAAAAACTTAATCAATAAGGATCTTGGGCTCCAAAGATCCGTAGTTCTCAAAGAACTCTTTGAACAACCGAATGCCATAGCCAACATCCGCAGTACCTCCCGTTTCGCGAATGCTGTGCATGCTAAGCTGCGGGTTGCCAAGGTCGAGAGTCCGCATACCCAAGGCAGCGGCAAGTCCAGGTCCGATGGTGCTACCGCAAGGAGAATCATTTCTAACCACAAAGAGTTGGAGAGGAACGCCAGCTGTGCGAGCACACTCCTGGAGGAGCACGATACCTGGCGAGTTGGTCGCATATCGCTGGTTGGCGTTGATCTTGATCACAGTGCCACCGTTCATGGCTGGCTGGTGCGATGACTCGTATTTGCCGGCATAGTTGGGGTGCACAGAGTGCGCCATATCAGCAGACACGAGGAATGAACGGGAAAGAGTCTGCTCGTATGCTGTAGCCTCCTCGCCCTCGTGGTGAACAGCTTCGTAGCTGCCTTCACTGGCAGTATCGCGGTTTCCAGGGAGCACGGAGAGACGGCGGATAACGGATGGCAACAAGTTCGAGTTGGCACCCTGGGCAGATGTTGAGCCAATCTCCTCGTGGTCGAAGCAGACAGTCAATCGGATGGTGCTGTCATCCTCCAGTGAGGATTCATCCTTGACGGACTCGATAAGTCCCTCTACTGAGCAGTACGTCATACCAAGGTTATCGAGGCGAGGAGAAAAGATGAACTCGTCACCAACACCACCAATGCATGACTTTTGTGTATCATAGAGCACGAGTTCAAAGTCCACTACATCAGAGACCTCAACACCTGCCTCAGATGCGATTATGTCGAGGATCTGGGGGTGATGTCGTTCCGTTATAGCCTTGAGGGGCCTGAAATCCTCCTCTTCCTCTCTGTCTTCCTTCTTCTCCTCGGGCTTCTCTTCCTTGACCCCTTTGTTAAGCTCGGCAGCGACAAGTCCTGCAATGGGGAAGAGTTCGGTTTCCTTGTTTGGATCAAAGTTGGACTGTCGGTGGAGGTGGATAGCCAGAGTTGGGATCCTGACCAAAGGCTTGTCAACCTTGATAAGTTTCTGAACAAAGTTGTCGCCGTCCTTGACCAGGACACGACCAGCGATACTCAAGTCACGGTCGAACCACGACGTCCAGATACCACCACCATATGTTTCGACACCGACTTGAAGGAAACCGACATTTGTCTTCTTGGAAACGGGCTTGAGTCGAAGGCAGGGAGAATCGGTATGAGCGCCAACGATGGCGACAGGGTTTCCGGGACGCCACTTTCGGCCGATGGTGAAAGCAACGATGGTGGACGCATTTCGAGTAAGGTAGTATTTGCCGCCGGGGCGGAGAGTCGAAGCCCACGAGTCTCGCTCACGGATAAGCTTGAAACCGGCCTTTTCGAAACGAGCCGAGGCAGATCGAACGGCGTGATAAGCTGGCAGTTTGTTAGCGTATTATGGCATGGGACGAGAATGGGATCGCTAACGAGTCGGCGACTCATTGACAAAGTCAACAAAGTCGAGAGCTTCCTGAGGAGGTGCCATGATGGGCGATGAAGTCGAGAATGACGTTGCGAATGCGCGGGGAACGGTTACAGCTGCAGTTCTGGATGACAAGATAAGACGAGGGTAGAGTCGAAAGAAAGCGAGCATCTGGCGGGAAGATGATGAAAGGAGAGGAAGCGGTGGGAGGTTGCAGTTGGGGATCGAGACGTCGTTAGAAATTGGGTCATGTGGTTGGCCAGTCTTGAGAGCGGCAAGTGGGAAGCTGTGCGGCGTTCTGCCACATGCGGGGCTTATCTTATCGGATCTCAAGCTTCCCAATGCAGAAAGAAACGCCAAGAATCAATCAAAACTGGGTGGGCTTTGGCCAAGTCACTCAGAATCAGGTCTTGTTTAGGTATGATATGAATCAAAATATCTGAAAGTCTTTCTAATTCGTATTTCTGATTTCATCCTGAAAGTACATCATAATAATTCAAAGCTCAATGGTTGACAGATATCACCAGAGCACATGGTATCCAATTCTATCGAACAAATAATAAAGCAACTCAAACAACCTGGCAAGCTTCCCGGCTAAAAACGAAATAGTCATAAAAACCACTTTGCAACGCTAGTTTATATCTCGGTCATAATGCTTTTGATCTTCTTCGCGTCCAACAAAGCAACTTGCGACTGATCGCTTAGTTGCTCTCAGAGCTAGAAGAAACGCCCTTCTCGGTCTGAGAGACGGCGTTTGTGACCTCGCCCTTGTTAAAGACAAGTCCAGGGTGACCGAAGCAAAGAGCAATCGCAGCAAGGACAATGACAATACCCTCAAGGATAATGAAAGGAATCTCATGCTTAATCAGCTCTCCATCGTAGCCCTCGCGAAGCTCAGCAACACGGTAGATGCATCGAGTGAGGACGAGGATGATAGCGACGGAGAGGCCAGCGAAAAAGGTCTGGAGGCGCCAGCCGAAAGCCTTTGCTTGGCCCGATCGCAAGTATCGGACCATGTAGTCGGCGAAGGCGGCAATGAAGGCAACGATGACAACGACCTGGAGGACCAGACCAGCCATGGAGACATCAACACCAACGTCGCTGTCAGACTCGGTAGACATGGCACCGCCGGCGGCCTGGAGGATGAGGCAGACGATGTCGAAGGGGATGAAGATCCAGTAGAAGAGCTCGGGCTTGAAGCGAGAAAGCTCAGGGGAGAAGTAGTTGATTGCCTTGGAGAGAGTGACGTAGATGGATGCGGTATAGAAGACGGGAGCGATCGTGAGACAGACTGCAAGGGGTTGTTAGCCTATGCTGAAGGAGTAAAACAGCTTGGTCACTTACCAATTTGAATCATGAAAGCGGTAAAGGAGAATGGATTGTACCACATCATGATACGACCGACATAGCCAATAACCTCAGACACGCAGCCTAGAAGCATACCCGTCATGAACCCCCAGCTCTTCCACCGGAAACCAAGGTAGATATGGGCGAAACCGATGAGGCTGAACAGGACAACAAAGACGATGTTTGCAGCCAGAGAAGGTCGGTAGCCGTAGAGACTCCAGTCGATGGGACAGTTGTCGAGGTTGCAGGGAGAGTCGGGGCCGAAGATTTCATCGCGGTTGATGGAGTAGTTGTAAGGCATGTTGGGTGTTGGTTGAGGACGTGGTGTATGTGTTGGATGGTTCTAGATGGAATTAAGCTTATTATCAAGCTCTTTAAATGATGAGTAGATGATCGTTGTTGTTGAGTGATGATAAGGAACCCCTTCCTAGATGGGGAGGATTGGTATTGATATATAAGACTCTCATCTTGATGGAGCTGCGGCATGACACGCACACACTCTCTCCATAGAGTCGGACTCGGATTCTGGTGACAAAGCCTCGTACGGAATTGAACTGCAGTAAGATTCTAGTGTTTGTTGGTGAGCGAGGCTTAGCTATGCGTCTCAGCTATAGTACATTGATCTGCCCTCGCTCTCGCCTATCGCTGCAGGCGGGTGGAATAGCATCAGCCTCCAAAACGGGGTCAGTGTCAGACAGGGGAGCCTTGACGCTAGCAAACCACGTTGCGAAGGATGTGTCTGTTATCAGGCGGGTCATGCCAAGGTCGATATGGCTTCGCATTCTCTTTGGTTCTGCCCAAGCAGTACCGAGCTAGCAAAGAGCTAACTTAGCGGCAGATCCTTCGCTTCTAGTGAATGCGAGATGCGAGTCCGAGCTGGTGAGCCGCTTATCCACACTAGCTCCAGCCAATCACGATGCGCTGCATCGCCTTGTAGGGCTCCCGTCATTCAACACGCGTCGTCATTACATCCTTCAGCCCATTTCGAAACGACTTGTATTTGTTTGGTGGAGGCTTGGCTTGGCTTGGCATACAGAAGCTGGCAGACGAGGTTGACTTGCGTCAGCATCTTCAATCGGTATCCAGTCAGACTCACTGAGAGCCTCAAAATGCAGCCATTTTGGGACATGTTTTCCTCGTCAGCTTGTCAGAAGTCAATCGTGGCTGGTTGATGACTCGACCTTGGTGGTTTCAGTCATGCAGCTTGACACAATAATGGTTGTCCCTTATCCTCTTCCACTTTGAGGCATAACCGGACTCACAAAAGCGTACGATTCACAACACCCGATACATTCATATATACAACTTGTTGGAACTTTGGTTGGCAGTATTGTGCCCTCATTCATCTTGGTTCCTTACAGTGACCACCATCACAGCAAACACATCTACAACTCAAAGCAATGACCGTCTTACCACCCGTTCCAGCAGTTAGACTACCCTAGTTCGTGTGCTTAAACACGTGTACGCGTAACCATAGGCTTTGACCAGCACAGCCTCCCCTCATTGTTGTGTGATGCGGCCACGAATGATCCTACGGACCAATTTCGGTAGCCAAGCGTTGTCATCCCGACTCCGTGTCCGTGTGTCGGCGCTGTAGGTCCGTCCCATCCGGCTCCGCTGGGTCAATATAGCCTCCCGAATCCCGCCCCTCTTCGCTTTGTCGTAATGAACTGTGTATGCAGTTTTTCTACTTTATTATTCATAATAGTCCGAGTGCAATTCTCTGCTGCGAATACCACCCATGGACTCTGATACTGGATGTCTTTATCGGAATAACACCTATTCTATTGTTTATAAGACATAAGATCACTGCTGTTCACTCTTCTTATCTATTCAGATTCTCTTAATGGTGAATTTCAGAGCTTTACTTGTTCCACACTCTCACCTCCCCTTTACATAGCCTCGAGAATCTCTACTTATGGCTTTCTATCAGAGTTTACTGAGTGTCGGCGCAGTCGCCGAAAGAATTCCATGTCCTGGCATCCCCCCAGCCAACTAAGAGCGTAGACGGAAATGAAGCAAGGAGAAGAGCCAAGATATTAGGTCGGTACCTACATCAGAGGTATCACTTCTTAGTCATCTTCATAACTCGGCTCGGTACCTCAAAGCATCTCGTATCTGTATCGTCGGCGTTCGGAATCTACCAAACATTCCGAGGTATTGTTAGGGTTTGATACTTTGATACTCTACGTGATAGGTGTCATGGAAGCCTCAGCGTGGAGATTCTGCGTCGGATTGCGGACAACAACGAAACTCAATCAATCAAAAGAGGCTAATTATCCAGCCCTTGGAAGATATTCGCTTCCATCAAATTTCGGCATGATATTTATAGCGCCAAGTCTAGTGATATTTCCGAACCACCGACTTTTCTTGGTTGTTGAGTCCTCGCTAATCTTTTTTCAAGAACTAAAGCCTATGATAGTACACATAGCATCAATAAGTACATATTCTTTAGCTTTTGAGACATCGGCGTTATCTCTTCCTTGCGGGGGCGTTGAGCCACGCGGAACATCTCGGTCTTATACGTTGCTAAACGTTCTACTAAATCTCAACAGTGCCGCGTGACCGACGTGTTTGATAGGATGCTCAACAACTTAATATCCAAGCAGCATGACTAAACAACCAAGGTGTAATAACGTTCAAGGCTTGCATACGCCCACGCATCGCCCGGGAAAGTATGTTGAGCTTCCCCGTGGGGAACGTGTTACGTACCTTAAACGCCATGTGCTGTCGGTCTGGGTCTGTCAACATGGAGATGTATCAGCCCTATGGCAGTGGGGTTTACTTGAGCTGTGATGTCCATGTTGCCAAGCATGCCAAGCTTCTAACCTCTGGGCATCGTGGGCAAGAGATCAATGCCCCTGCCAAGCTGTCAACGATACGGCCGGGAAATAAATGATTGGCCAATCATACCTTGCTTGAGCTTAATATCCGTCCTCATTAAGGGTAACCTTAAAACAGCCAAGAAGCTATTGGTCAGCCTCATATAGCCAACCAATTTCGGCAAACTTTGAGTTAAGTCGCATATTAATTTAAACACATTGCGTTAAAGTAGTGTTTGTGAAGACTTTTCATAATTTCATTTCTTGATTCATGACTCCTAGTCCAGTAGGAGATCTTCGGTACAAACGCATGGATATCTCGTTAAGTATACAGTAATCGCTATAGGCAAAAAAGCAAAAAAGCGAAAAGAGAGCTCAGCTCCAGTTTACGAGTTGGAGTTGTCAGCACAAGACCAAGGAGAAGCTCCTCCGTCAGACTTGCTTGTGTTGATGATGCCGACAACAGACCCATAAGTACCAGCAACCATGCAGAAAGTACCAATGATAACAACAAAGACGCTCCAGCCGACCATAAGCTTCCACTTGATATCACGGTCCTTGCGGTTCCAGTTATCGAAAAGCCACATGCATCCGAAGGGCTGGAAGCACATAAAGGTACCGAGGAGGGCGCCGATCAAAGACACGAGAGAGTCGAACACGGGGATGGCGCTGGCGATGATGTAGGCGATGATGGTGACGCCACTGGTGCAGCCGAGCCAAGTGCCCCAGTGGACGATACTGTTGGAGTTGAGGTGCTTAGAGCCACGGAGGATTCGAAGGAAAAGGTACTTGGCAGGAACCTTGAGTAGTTGTTAGTAACAAGTTGATGTAGCAACTAGTTTCGGTGCGGAACTTACGTGAGTGACGATCATGGCTGTGACAATGAGGCCGGGAAGAGCAAAGCCATAGCAGACCTTCTTCATAACAAGTCCGGCAGAACCCAAAGCGGGGGAGGCAACGTAGGAGCCACAGTAGTAGTATACGACAACACCAATGGCAATGTAGAGGACGCTGACAAGACCCTGAGCAAAGAGAAGCGATCGGGTGTAGTGCTCTGGGTTGCGCATCTCGGCGGCAATGGAGAAAAAGGCCGGGGTACCAGAGTAGGCAAAGATCTGAGAAGAGATGGCAGTAATGGCATCCGCGAAAGTAGGGTTGTTGAAAAGCTTATAGTCCGATACCCAGTGACCCTCCTGGGGAGCAGCAGCAGGGCGATCCTGGACACCGACGGCAACAGTGACGGAGAAGATAGCGGTCATGATACAGACGAGACCGACCCAGGCGAGCCAGCTGATTCTGCCGAGGGTTCGGATGCTGGAAAACCCGAAGGTGAGGATAGCAGCGACGGCAACAAAGACTGCGGTGCAGACGGCGTGGGTAGAAAGGGAGTTGAGACCGATGGAGATACCCAGCATGGCGGAACCAGAGACAAAGATCCAATCTAAGGGTACGTGTAAGTAGCACGTTCATTTTATGTGTATCAGACGTAGCAGAAACTTACAGAGCATGAAAATGGTAGCAAAGATCTCACGGCCCCATTTTCCGAACATCTTTCGGCCGGCATCATCGATACCATAGACATCAGGGTGGTTCCTCTTGAACACGCCAACCATGTAGTCGGACCAGGTAGTGATGGCACCAACTAGACAGAGGCATATGACGCCGGGAATAATACCGAGAGAGTCGAAGGTCTTGGGAATAGAGAGGACGCCGAGACCAACCTGGGTCTTGGCCATGAGGGCGATGGTAGCAATCCAGCCAACCTGTGAATGTTAGAGAGTGGAAGAAGGCATTGCGGATCATGTATGGCATACATTGCGGTAGTTGGGGCCTTCTTCAGAAACCTTTCCAAAGACAGCGTCCTCGTGATGGGCGACGGTGGCAGAATTGGCAGAACGGGCGTAAGAAGGAGGTCTTTCGAGGTCGTTGGAGGGCTTTCTCTCGACACCGTCGGCCTTCTCAGGGTCGGACACCTTCTTTCCCTCGTGGGAGGAGATGCTATCGGATGACATGTTGGATAAGAGAGAGTGAGGTGTATGTATATGAGAGTACGTAGTGGGTAGGAAGAGGCACGGCCCTTTTGAAGATCTGGGGTAACGGAGAATTAAAAGAAAGGGTCAAGGTCCAGCAACGGCTCGGCTTGGCTTGGCTGTGCAAGATGGAGAGAGGAAGAGAGTCTGTTTCAGAGGGGGAAGTCGTGCCCTTTTAACATTTGGGTTCAAGTTGATGCGTCTCGATTAGTCCAAGGGTAGTCTACGTCTATCAAGCAGGAGGAGGACCCTTTCTTTGCCCCCCCCCTCCCCCATATCATACTCTAGGACTGTAAGTCAAATACAGGGATCCTTTCTAATCTGTACGTAGTATGTGATATCCACTTTGACCTCCACATCGTGTTTCTGTAAGCTCCACCCACGACCAGGTTCCATGACGAGAGTTGGATGGAGTCTCTCAGCTACTGGAAGGGGACTAAGGCTATGGAGTAGATTCTAAGGTGTAGACACGGCTAGTAGGTACCGTTCCTAGTGTACTTTGCTCTTCTGTCACATAGCCTCCAGTTATTTTTACTGGCGATTATCAATTGGGCGTGAGCGGAGAAGCCGATAAGGATTGTCGTCCTTGCTGTAGAGTTCGAGGATAGTTTAGAGTCGTGCAGTATCTCCGAGTGTGAAAAATTCAAATACGTAGTGTTGCGTGAACGAATCGGCCGATCCCCAATTTCTCCAAATCTCGAGACTAGCCAAGTTTTTTTCTTTTTTTCCCCTCTGGTCTCGTCTTTTCCGAGCTGAGCATGACGTCGCAGCAATAAGAAAACATGACGCGAACGAGTCAGTCCAGGCCGTTTGAGCCGCACTCAAGACTAAGAAATCCCCTGAAGATTTAGTGAAATGTCGCAACGTCGTGATAGGTCCAGGCGGCAGAGGGTTTTATCCCGCAAGCAGAATGACGTAGGTGTCGGGGGTTGACCCGAAGTCATTGGTTCTCTTTGGTGAGGGGACCCGGGTCCGAGAATACTCCGCTACAAAGGACCCTTGAATTCCCCAACGGAACCCCAAGCCCAAGCCCAAGCCACTCAGTGTGGGGATTGCCTCAGTTGGCTCGGGGCCGCCGGGGGCCTGAGGTACTCATTTTCAACATTACCAAATCAAGGCACTCAAGCCGGATTGCCACCGGGAGACTATAGCATTCGTGGTTGTTGAAGGGTGCAGCACGCAGACGAGTATGACTTCATCTTCCTTCTTCAGCACGGCACTTGTGCCATTAACGGTATCGCTTGGACAGCTGAGAGGAACACTCAGACGGCAGTTGAAAGTTGAATGCCCTGCCTATGCCCAGCTGATTACTTGCAGTCTTCGAGAAAACTTCGACAGAGATGCCAAGATGACGACTCAACCTCGGCCGCGATGCTACGATGCCCATCGCGGTCTCGCCCAGCCCGAACATCTAGCAGCAGCATACGTGAAGCTTGTGGATCATAATCACACCTCACCCAGGGTTGTTGTTGGTACACCAAGTGGTTCTCTCGATGCGAGCCTGACAGCCAGCACGTCCGTTATCTTACCCCAGACCCAACTTTTTGGCTTCAACTGCCAAGTCCAAACCCCAAGATTCGAGATTCCCTTCCCCCACAGCAAGTCGAGCCGAGAGAGTGCCTAGAGTGCGTGCTCCATCACATCACACTACATCCATGACCATGACCTTGGCACAGCAGGTTGTCAGTGCCTTGCCTGTTGAACCGCTTGAGGCAATGATCTGATATATTCTCCCCAGTCTCGACCACAGCACGCGATCACATACACGTAGCATGTTTGGGCCACTCACATACCTTTTTGTTATACATAGCCTACGAAGATCCTTAGGCATCCTTCTCTCTTTGCTTTCCTTTCTCGTCACCTCTCCAAGCCACGGCCGCGAATCATGTTCAGCTCCTGATCCATCCATTAACTAACTAACTTAACGTCTTCATCCACGTATAAAGACAACACGCACCGACTCCCGATCCCTACTGCGGTCCTCCAGCCCTTTGGTCGTCTCCAACATCCAATACCCACCAGCTTGCACCCCCCGAGAACCCGAGAGTTGCATTATTTCCATACAATGGGTTCACATTCTCCAACGACTTTGATAACGGACGATTTCGGCATATCCTTTCATTTGTCGACTCGCCCGTGCTTGGACCACCAGGCATCGTAAGCCTGTGGCGAACTTACGGTTCCACCGAGGCAATATGTGTGTAGGTATCGCGATGTCGACCTCTGCTAAGGCGCTTAATGTGCCAGTGATCAACTGACCGCAAAAATATGGGCGCCTTGGACCCGGTTTGCTTATCACGTTATCAAGGTGTAGTTATCTTGACATAGCTATCTTGACATAGTGATCCATCGACGACTCCGACTCCGTGGTTACATCCCTATTGTTCTGGGAGAATCCCTGATATGCACGGAAATCAAGGAGTCTTTTGGAGTAGCATATGCAACGTCAGATAACTTGTTTCGTAAGCCCTTAGTAGGGATAATCAAGATGTGCGCCAGTAGTGTCGTGATCAGCAGTCCAGTCGGCCAACGCCGGATTGGAGAACAAACGACGTGAATTCTGCAGCCAATTTCATGAGAATAGCATAGGTTTTGCGCCAAGTTGCTCTATAATGGCTTTAATTCAATCTTCTCATGCACGGAAAAGTAGTTTTGGTCAAGTGTCAACTGAGTGTCGTCGGCTTCTCACCCGATGAGGTTCTACTCCAACACTCCGACTGGTCGGCTGTACGTAATATAACAATAACCCGAGATTCTACTACTTCTGTGTCTCGGCTTCTTTGCATTTGTTGTATGTTACATGCTCACAACTACACGCCCCTTGCGGAGAAAGTGTCCGACATGGTCCGACTGGATTCGAGTTGCCAAAGCGCCCTCTCAATATATGAGAAACCGAGAGTTCTGGATACGAGACCCACAGGCAGTGATACATACACTCAATAGTTTTGTCTTTAGGAAGAGTTAATGAGGCTCGGGTGAGTAGTACGGCGAGGATTTGCGGTGTGTAGGAGAAGCCAGGTGATGGGACTCTTGTGAAGAAGTTGGTCTTCGAATAGCCTTGGCTTTTGTTCTATAAAGTATACCAGAGTTCATATTCTTTATTAGATCAAGAGTTTGTCAGTGCTAACCAAGTGCAAGTGACTATCTGCTCAATCACCACTGACCACTCCATACAGCAATCCCAAGAACAAAAGGAGAATGGGCAATCTCATATCTACGAAACAGTGGTGGGAATGGAATATCTTACTTCCCACTTACAAACTTCTTTAACGAAACAATAGCACCCATCTAACCAAGTAACTAGACGGGAATGACAATGGGTTTGCAAAAGCGATGTTGTCTACTTCATCAAGGATCTTTAAAATCAAACGTTGGATTATAAGGGCCGATAGCAGGATGTATGGTCCCGTTGAAACGCCCCTGGTTGTAGGGATCACCCTGCCGAGCATTGTATTTGTGGTTGGCGTTACCTCCAACGGAGAACAGCCAAAGTATATTCTCCGGCGCCTGAGGGATTTCTAGGTTGTCGGTGGTGATCATGGAGGATTTAGCTGGGCCAGTAGCAGCACTCACGTAAAGTATGGGGGTTCTTCTCTCAGCCAAATCCCGAGTGCATTTAAGCAGGTTTTTCATTATGTATCCCTCAAATGTCAAGTAGAACCACTCTTGAGGATTAGACACTGGTATTCATGCGCTCCGCAATGTGCTCCCGGTGAGACCCTTTCAACTCTGTCCCACTCTGTGCTGCAGTTCGCAGCTACCTATGAATGATTACTTGGCTTAACCTCGCTTGAGGACTTCGAGGGAGCACCCTTTCAAAGAAAGCATTTATTAAAAGCCCCGGTGCACTCCCTATGACAAGCTCCAAGCTTGTGAAAGGAATGTTGCGACTCCCGGCGCAACTGATGAGATGGATTTCAGTCTTGATGGCCTACTTTGCTGAACAAAGCCGCGATGCAGAGCTGAAGTGCTCTAAGAATATTCACAAGTCTAAGAAACTCAAATTCGATCAGCATTTGAAGATCATAACGTTTGTCATTGAGATCAAGAGCGTTGAGACGGTATATGTGCACCCGACAGATCTCAGTTTGATGAACCCTCGAGACCCCTTTATAAGCAACTATCACCATTCCAGCTTTGACCCAGCCATTCTACTGTTTTATCTCATTTATACATGCTTTTATAGTCTCTAGGTGGTGCATTTTTTTATCTTACTGTTTCTCCTAGCATGACTGTTTAGGAGACACCGTATGTTTTACCAAGTTCTTGTACGACAGTCACGCATAAATAGCAACAAAGAATGAGCTTCACCCGAATGCATCAGAAATTACACCATTATTATATGTTATTGACATCGGGCTCTGGTACGAGGTTTCGTTTCCTTACCACCCTGGAGCCCTATCAACTCCACGTTGCCAGTCACTCTTGGAGAGACTGAAGTGACCGAACTATCCACTACATCTTGACAGGCCTTCAGGATGCCCAAGAGCTTACTGATCGTGTGATTTGTGATATTCTAAAGGTAAACGAAATGGCCTTCACTTGTAAGTGAGTTCCTACAATCCACCAAGCATGCGACATATCGACGGCAGCTGTACGACTCCTTGTTCCGATTCGACATAGAAACCTGGATAAATATATATTACTGACAAAGTCTGAAGAATCTTCAGCGGACAGAGCAGAGGTCTATACCTCAACATAATCCCTCCATGGTGATGACACCCTAGAGCATGCGCGCCACTTGCCACATGTAGAAACAACAGGTCCAGCCCAATATCAACTTTACCATCTTGGAAGCTTATTGCTTAGAAGACAGTGCTATAACGGCCTTGCAATCCGTGGCTCACTCACCCTGGAAGTTGGTGAGCATATACCGAGCTGCATGGGATAAATGGGTAAAATAATCCACAGAACTGATTGGCTTTACATCACGTACAAACAAACTCCTACGGGCCAGAGAATGAGAAAAACAGGTCATTTGGAATCATACACTTCTAACTTATCTTACCCTGCTGCTCAATACGAGTATCGGTCAAGCTTATAAACAAACCCATGTCCAAGCCAGAAAATAAATGAGTTGTTTCAAATGTTATTACCCATGTCACCCGTATCATCTCGTCTATCAGACAATGGATGCGACCTTTCGTAATTTACGTATTATTAAGTATTGCCTATTCGATTTATGCTCGGATAACCGACGCCGTTGCTTCAGAACTAGCAAGGGAAATGAGGTATGTGGAGCAGAACCGTTAGACCCTTTGACCCTTCACCCCAGACTTGGCAGGGGTCGATAGTCGGATAGCTTGTCAAAATACGAGCGATTTCAGTAGTTTCACATAATCAACCTTCGTCCGAGGTTTCAAGGACCAAGTGATAAAATTTACTCTATAACTTGATAGTAGACGAGCATGACAAAAGACCGAGTTGTGGTATCAAACATGAATTCAAATGACTTCCAATCGCACATGCCCGCCTGCGAATTAGGAATTAGATACATACTAACAAGCCAAAAAATCGGTGGTATTTAAAAGTCTAGTCGATTACTGTACACGCGAAGACATTTAAATACAGAAGAGTTCATAAGTCGCCGTACCCTGCAGGCTTCAGACACAGAAAAGAGGAGATATTTAAGCCAGGACGAAAGCGGCAATACCGGCAACGGCAGCGAAGAAGGCCGAGCCAGCGAAAGAAGCAGCACCAGCGGTGACAGCAGGAGGAGTCTCACCGGGAGGAGGAACACTATCATGCAGGTCAGTAAGATGTTCAAATGTGATTCAAGATATGGCAGGGCTATACTCACGTAGTGTTGCCGCCAGCGGGAGGGGTGCCAGCAGGAGGAACAGCAGGTCCGGTAGGAGACCCAGGGTTTCCAGGGTTACCAGGCTGACCAGGCTGTCCGGGAGTGCCAGGGTTACCGGGGTTTCCAGGCTGTCCAGGAGTGCCAGGGTTACCAGGCTGACCAGGCTTGGTGCCAGTCTCGCATGGAACCTGGACGGTGGCGTACTCAACGCTGGTGAGAACAGTTGTGTAGCTCTTGGTGATAGCAGTCACAGACTGAACGGGAACACACTCCTCAGGGTTGCCAGGGCTGCCAGGGGTGCCGGGAACGGGAGTGGGAGCAGGGGCAACGGGCTTGTTACCGCTCTCAGTGGCGGGAGGGTTGGGGTAGACGGGGACAGTGCCGTTGCCATGAGCAGGAGGCTGCTCGGGCTTTCCAGGCTGCTCAACAGGCTGGGTCTCAGCAGGGGGAGCAGGGGGCTGCTCATACCCAGGCTTACCGGGCTGCTCAACAGGCTTGGTCTCAGCAGGGGGAGCAGGGGGCTGCTCATACCCAGGCTTGCCGGGCTGCTCAACGGGCTTGGTCTCGGCGGGAGGAGCGGGGGGCTGCTCGTAGCCAGGCTTGCCAGGCTGCTCAACGGGCTTGGTGTGAGCAGGAGGGGGAGGCTGCTCGTAACCGGGCTTGCCAGGCTGCTCAACAGGCTTGGTGTGAGCAGGAGGGGGAGGCTGCTCATAGCCAGGCTTGCCGGGCTGAGTGGGCTGCTCAGGCTTGTGGGCAGTCTCAGTCACGGGGCAGATGGTAGTAGAGATAGCAACGGTCTCGGTGACAACCTCAGGGGTACCGTTGGTGGTGTGAGTCTTGACGTTGGTGCTGTAGATGGTAGAGGTGGTGTAAGGGACCTCAGGAACCTCAGGAACCTCGGAAGTCTCAACACCCTTGTGGGCAGAGGTCTCCACGGCAGGGGGAGGAGGGACGGGGTAGTCATTGTCAGGAGTCTCGGGAGACTCGCCAGGAGAGGTGACCTTGGGAGGGACCGGGTAAGAGGTGGTGCTGACAACGGTAGAGCGAGCAGGGCAGTTGGTAACCTCAGGACCGCAAGAGGTGATAGTGACGTGCTTGGTCTCGTAGACGACCTCAGAGGCCAGGGCACTGGTGGCCAGAACGGCGGCGGCGATAGAGTAACGCATATTGAAAATTTGGCTGAAAGTTGTAAAGAAAGTCTTAAGCTACAAGCTCAAAAAAGTAAGTTGATATTGAAATTGGTGAAAGAATGGACGACCTAGGTCAAAGTTTCTGAAACTGGCAGCTTCGAAGGTTGGCTTTTTGGGCTGAGGAAGGAAGAGAAGAACGGCCAAGCAAAAGGCTGCAGGATGGTCGCTTTTTAATAGCCATATCCATCCATAGTAGAATTCCTCGACGGAGATTACGTACCATCCAGTGTCCAGGAGGTCGAGCATTCTGGGTCCAGGGGGGTCTTGCGAGAGGCGACAAACTTGGGATGAAGTGTGTGTGACCCTAGTGACCCTAGTAGATGACCCATCAAAGCTGGGGGAAGCCATGTCGATGCCCCGGTCTTTCAAAGTCGGTCACCCTCCTCATCCTTGACAGCTGGCTGGGCGTTGGATCACTATCAACTTCTGGGTCACGGACCATTGTCCATGACTAGGACGGGGGGCACGGTAGATGCTAATACAGTAAAGCTGTACTGTGGTCTTGAGGTGTGGACGACTTGATGAGTTGGCAGAGGCATTTCTCTAAAATCAAGAAGTCGAATATCTCAGTCTCTGCATTGTCAATGCCCCAGGCTCAGGAGAAACTTGCATTCATTGATCTGCAGAACAGTCGGTCCCTGGTATCAGAAAGAGAGGTATTGAATGGCCACTGTCAGTGGAACAATGGGTGGACCAGTCAAGCGTCGTCCTTTCATCCTCCTCTTCATCTCGGTCGTCTAAAGTGGGTTCCGCCACACTCGGCGATCGACAGGGCGTTGCTTGACCGCTGAGTGGCTGTTGGCCGACCTCGAGCTTGTTCTTGGGCGCCAAGTCCAGCGAACGACTGTTGAGATAGAGGCTGATCGTGCTGTAAAAATGCCTCCATCGGCATAGCTGCATGTCACCTTTAGACAATCTGAGAAGAGCCGTCCATGACAATCTTGCTCCCACTGTGTCTCGTCGGCCTCACTTTACACCGCAGCATATGAGGATCGATGCGCGATGCATGTTGATCAAGGATTAGTAGTTGATGAAGGCAGAGCCAGGGTATATCGTCTGAGCGAATCGGAGGCCCTAGTGGCAGGCTGCTAGCATCAAGTCAGCGCACCTTCCTTTGGAGGCCGACTGCTAAATGAAAGGACTTGTGTAAGCATCCATGCAGTTATGCAAGGGTAGAAATAGTGTCTCTTTTCTAAACCCGATATTGTAGAAGCCAGAGCCTGACTTGATTCGCCTTTTGTGCTTAAAATACCATTGAAGGTGAATATTTTCAATCTCCCTTTGCATTTTGGATAGAATTTTCAACGTTGGCAGTTGGCCAATAACATATTCCATCATGCATAACTCACAACAGCAAAAACATGCAAAGACTCGAAGGCTCTCATTGGCTCATTCCCGGTTGCACAACAATCTGATACAACACTAAAACGCTCGCTGGAGCCTCAGGGACAAGGTTCATGTCCCCACATATTCATGGATTAGATGCAGGAACCCACCCAACGACGACTTTCGGTTGCAAAGTCCGACCCGAAAAAGCTATGAGCTTCTCAGCACTCAGCATTGATCAGAAGATTACTCTACTACCTCCGTAGTACTATGTAATGCCTAACTAATGACCTATTGAAGTTTATGCTGAACAAGCAATTACCTTTTAGGAAAGCCTTGCCCGAAATAGAACAACCCACAGACGTTTAGTGCTCAGATCCATGAGCTTGTTTCCTGTACGTGGACATGAAGGAGGGCCAAGGGTGCAACATCATAATAAAACAAGTCAACCGAGATCATGTGTTCTAAATCTAGAAGAGTCGAAGACCTCGATCTTACAAGCCAACCTACAGGCCTTGGAATTCGTATCTCGGTTACCTGTTGGACAGTCGGCAAGGAGAAATTGGTCATCGTTGCCATATGTACATAGGTAGGTATTCAAAGTCAGAACAGGTTGACTAGGTCATGGGTGCTCTCGGTGAAGGCCGCAAAGGCGTTTTTTCGCAGACGTTATTTCCAAGGCGGTAAATGTAAACCTTAGAGTGCCGCTATGAATTGCAAATGTCGCCCAATTTTGGGCCTCGCAAAAACAATCATTCCCGCGCCCGCCCGTCACACCATCCACTATTAGTTTCTAGTTTATTGCTGATCCAAAAAGCAACTTTCCCAGCCCATGACGTTGATATGCGCTTTGAAACAAAGAACCACGAGATTTGCGTCTTACGCGGCTCGTGGTCCAAGATCCACTCCGACAATCTGCCCGGGTGATTAATCTATCTATAATCAGGGCATCACGATCAAAGATTGTCGTCGATTTGAAAACCAGGTTCACATCGTCAGCTTGTGGAGAAGTGATCTATTATTATCATAATTGTCTCTATCGTGTCTTTGCTGCTTGCGTAATACCAAGACTAATTAGAGAACGTCTATACTGCGGATATTGTACATAATCATGGAAGACTCTGAACTTCTCGCAACACCCCTGCCACACCCTAGCTTGCACTTATGTAGTGCTGGCTTACAACCAGCCAACACTATCCTGCTGCCGGTAGTGGCTTGCCGCCTTCTCCTGACGATCATCCCAGCTGTCATGGAAGCTTGGCAACGAATCGTTGGCTGCTTGATATGGGGTACATCCTCCTATTTTCGCTCCCCGCAATATTCAACTCTCCGCTATAGGGGACTCGAATTCTCTCTCTCTACAGATTACAGACTACAATATCTCCAAATGAACCAAGAGTGGGTGTCTTGATGATAGACAAAAGCATTTCGAATTTGGTAGTAGAAAGGGGGATTGCAACTAGGCAAATGAAGCTGACGACTCAGACTCTTAGGTACTTCATAGTAGCCTATCCGTGCTCCATATATGGCAGCCCCGTCGCCCATCTTCTCACGTGTGAAGCGCTTGTCGCCTGTCGATCTTTGTTGTTTCAGTGAGCATGTTGACGATCGTCACTTTCCCAGGAAACACAGCCAGCGGCCCACAGCGTTAACCACAGGTTCACGTCATGCGCGGGATTTCCGACCAGCGATGCTTGTCTTGCTGGATGTTTGTTTCATTCCGAGATTCAGAGGGCGGCTGAAATGCCGAAGTATTCTCCGAACGAAACATCGGTTACCCGATCGGCATATGGTGTTTCCTCATCAGACCTTGTGGACGACGTTCAGAACCCAGGCCGTCATGCGAAGCGCCCTCGCAATGTCTCTGTTGCACTGCAGACCAAGTCAATCTACGACTTTACCCTCTGATATAATTATGCGTTGCCCTCTGCTCGATTAGGAACATTATGTCAGTCATTCTGTTTCTTGCAATTAACAGCATCTATGCTGGATATTCCTAGCCCAAACATCCCTCGACCGAGCTACCTCTCAAGTCTCTATCAGAGATCGAATACGTTGCTGAAAGATATCGTTTGCTTCCGACATCCCTGGACCTTTCTTCGGCCCAGGCAATAGCTACGTCTCCCACCTTACTGATCATGTCGAACATCAGACCGTGAAGCAAAGGCCGAGCTCATGGCCTTGACGTGAACAACAAGGATTTCCAAGGCATCAGTCATCGTTTGGACGTACCTGAGATGCGGACAGCCTACCCAAGCAGAGGGATATCTAGATGGTTTGGTCGGGTTGCCCCACTCTGCGAGTAGGGCTAAAGCTATACGCGGTTCCTTCGGCAGGCCGTGGCTGATGTCTCAAACTTCTTCTATATGGCCGTATGTCTCTGCTGGTGAGGCTATTCAGAACCACAAGCTGCTTACACCAGAATTGTCTGTATTGCCAACGCTCTGGTGGTTTCGTTCAAACGCAAACTCAATTCGTGTGGGCAACTTTGCTCTCGTAGATCTGGTGAATATCACGTAGATAAGATGGCTTTGCTTCACCTGGTGAGGAGTTGACCACTTACAACTAATTTGCAGTCAAATCTGGTAATTCGCCTGCTGCTTCCATCATGACGTACAGAGCGCTAATCAGGTCACAATGAGCATTAAAATCAGTATTTAA